>ML777746.1:1327834-1341727 GCA_009831015.1 Picea engelmannii
TATATATGGTAGAAAGTTTGGTGGCGCATTTTGGCAAGGTGATAATACAATGGTTATGCATTGGTTAATGATGGAATCAGTATATATATATATATATATATATATATATATATATATATGCATATGGTAGAAAGTTTGGTGGCGCATTTTGGCAAGGTGATAATACAATGGTTATGCATTGGTTAATGATGGAATCAGTAGCTAATATACATATGTTATAGACGGTAGCTTTCCAATTTTTATGGTGATTATACTATGGTTCGAATTGATGTTGATCACGCTATCAGTGATGACTCTATACATTATTGTTTAGATTGTATAGTGGTCAAGCAATCTATTTGAGTTATATTGGGGATATGAACATGGGTGGCACATTTGGTTGAATTGTTATGTGGAACTGGGATTATGCTATGGTTTAAATGGTTGATATTCTTGATCCATGGGTTGATTAATGGTGTTAATGGGGGCCTGCTGGCATGCACTGTAGAGTAAATGTGATATGGGTGGAGGCGACGTGCATTTACTACACGTCACCTTTACCCTTCCAGTTGGCCGCCACCCTAGTCGGACTATTGTTTGATCTGGCTATTGTGTTTGCGCTCCGTATTTTTTGTAGGGTGAAACCACTTGGCCACCTCTCGTCTTAAGGTTTTTGATTAACAGGTATGTATCTTTTGTCCATTCTTTACTTCACTCTGGTTATGAAATATTTTTTGGCTCAATTGTGTGGGTTTGTGTTTGTCCTGAGTGCTGCAACTGTGTGGAATTTTTGTTTAGAATGGAAAATGGATGGTTTTGCTTATAATGGTTTGAATTCATTGGATTTGGTGGTCTTCTTGAGTGGTAGTTTTGGTTACCACTACGTTTGGTTAAAGGGTTTCAAATCATGGATGCATGGTTGTCTTCCTGATTCTTGGGTTTAACTAGAGCCCTTTTTCTTTCCTCTTCAACCCTGACAAGGAACTGCCTGCTGTTCACAAGCGCCATAGTCTTCCTTGTGAATATTCCTTTAGACTTGAAATTTCACTATGGTTGGTGCCTTTCCTCCTGCGATGGATACTGTGCAAACCCTTAACCCTCCAGGCTAGATATGCATAGGGAGTCTGTCGAGCCTGGTAAGTTCTTCCCAATTATTTTGGTCTATTACTTCGAATGTGGTCTCACTCGTTGGTCATATCGTAGTTGGGTTGGTATGAATTTTCATCACTGCCTCTATGATAATAACGTGAGCCTTGCATTGCCAATTTACACTCCTAAAAGGTCACATTCATCAGCCTGATGTCAAAGAACTCAGTTGTTTAATGAAAGGGCTTCTTCCCGTTTCGATTGGGTGCATGGGTATACACAGTGACAATGGTTTGTTCGGTCGATTGTTTGTTTCCTTACCATAGTGGAGAATGGTTTGTTAATGTACAGTCACTAGTTTTGCACTTATGGTGATTTGGTTGATGGCTGACATTGGTTACAAGAATCTGGTGTTTTTCACACATGTCATGTCCTGTAGATGATGTTTTGAAAAGTAAATTATTGTGCTGGATATATCCACTGCATCTTTTTTTGTTGGTAAAATAAGCCTGAGTATGCGTGGCCTGGTCGCTCACAAGCGACTTAATAAAAAGCACAGAATGATTTTTTGAGTTATGTCGTGGTCAGATGTTGTTGTGTGATTACTGGAAATATTACACTATGGGATTCTCTCAGTTGTGCACCATGTGCAGTATGGATGACTTATTTTTATGCTCTGCGATCCCCACTAAGTTTTAAGTGTGTTATTTATTGCAAGTGATCATTGTTGATGGAAGTCCTGTTGGATATTTGGATCGACTTTTAAGTCACATTAAGATGTTTTGTTTTATAGTAGACATGGTTACATGGTTTCCGAATTTTACTTCTGCATAGCCTATGTCTAAATGATGACTATTGGTTGTATAGTAAATTGCCTTTTCAGGCATGGCATGTGAGGTTTTGATTATTTTGGTCTTTCTACTATATATTTATATATGGGAACAAATATCATTATAGAACTTGATTGGATCTATTACATAAGTAGTGACTTCATTATTATTTTTGGGAAACACTACTTTCAGATATAGATGTGGATTGAAGAAATTTATGGCAGTGGTGGATGTTAATGATTACAGATTGAAAATGAGTGCTTTTGTTGACTGTTATAAAATACAGAATGTGCGAACAAAGGGAACAAAACCTATTACAAATTGTGTGAAATACTTACCTTTAATGATGGTGCTGTGTCAGATATTTTATTATTGGACAGTGAACTAGTTAAGTACACAGTAATTGTTTTCAGTCATGATGATTGTTGGTTGATGCATATTTTTCTTACTGCAAAATATGTTATGGATTGCTTGATTAATATCATGAACAATAAACATTTTTTCCCCCTCATTATCTCATTTTCCGCTAATTACAAACCCCTCACATATCCCATATTCATTTTTCTCACTCCTTGTTCTGATATTGATTACAACTAAGAAAATTTCCATGTTAAGCGGATGAAGTGGTAGTGTCTTGAGTGGATTGCAATAAGGTTTTTTGGGTTGATTTACAGTTGATTGATTGTTGTCATTGAGAAGTGACCATTTCTTATCCCCTTTCATTCTATCATATTTTCTCTCAATACAAACCCCTCATATATCCCTGAACATTTTTCACCCCCCCTGCTCATTGATTAACATTAGAACAATTTGTATGGATTGGATTGCATAAGCCTGATACATTCTGAGCCCAATCTATTTCGTATTTTTAAGAGTTGTCATGCATGTCTATTTAAAAGACTATTTTTTAATAGATTACACATGCAGGATGAGGTTTTTCTAGTCAAGGAAGCCATGGCAGAGGAAACATAGGTAGAGGTAACTAGAACTGAGGCCCAAGAAGGCCTAGGTTCTCTATACATTTTGATGCTGATTCAGAAGATCTTGGCCAAATGTTTCATGCAGGATTCTTTGATTGGATTGAGCAGGAAATAGTTCGACCAAGGCCTGAAAGGACTCCTTTCCAAACCCCACAATGACATATTGAATTCAGTGTTTTTGGACATCATGGTTTATTTTGGATATATGGGTATTATTTTTGAAATAATTTCAAATTTCATGAGCTAAGATTGCCAAAAGTAAATATGTTGAGGAGAGACACAAGGAGGTGTGTTTTGCTTAACTAATGGTTATGTTATAATTTTTATGATGGCTATGAACTAAAGGGAGTCACAAGGGGTCCCACCTACTAGTTATTATTTAATTATGACCCTTATTATGATTATTACTTTCCCCCCTAACTAGAGTAGTTGAGCCTTTAGTTAGCTTAACTAATGATTTGGTTCAACTACTTCAACCAATTCTAATTTTCTAAAGGCAAGAGGAAAGGGAGGAACAAAAGAGGATAGAAGCAAAAGCATGCTAAGGTTTCCTCTTTGAGTTTGTGTTGAGATAATTCAGTTTTCATTCATTCATATATTCATCTTAGCCTAATTATCTTTTATGATAGTAGGGTCTTATTGTAGACAACAATATTCAGGGCTGAATCAAATCATTCAAACACTTGTTCTTCAGAGGTGTTGATCTATCTTTGATAATCTGTGTAGAATTGTCTGTTTGTGAATGAGTTTTCATGACTAAAAAAGGCTATTGTGCAGAGTCGAGTGGGCAACAATCTGTGGCAAGATGATCCAAATTTTAGAGTTCAATTTTGGTTTTCTATCAGAGGTCCTTTGGTATGTTCCATCAGGGATGTCTAAGTTTGACTTTGGTCCAAAATTTTTGTATGATATTTTGTAAAGGAAATAAATCTTTGGTGAATTGGAATGAAATAAAGGATTTCTTTATGTCTCAACTTTCTTGATTATCATCTTGGCGTCTTTACTTCTGTTCTTACATTTATTTCAGCAATTGATATGTTCATAAAAGTACATAAAAAGTGAATTTCCGGCAAGCTTTTTGTTGATAAAATACTAGCCTAAGCACTTGTAATTAATACTGGTGAGTTAGGATATATATTTTTGTTGGCTATAAACATAGGGTGATATTCCCGTCTACTTTACTTTAGCCAAGTAAAGTCTAAAAATGTTTGAGTAAGATCAATTCATATGTTTTCCTCAACATTTATTTGGCGACCATACTGGGGAGATCTTCAATATCTCTTTGGTTAAAAATTATATTTGATTTTCATCGATAGATCTTTGTTTTCTGATTTTGATTCTTTGACTGTTTTTCTATTTATGACTATTCCTTTCGCAAGACAGCCCAATCTTGAGCCCCATCTCCAAGACCAAACCAACATTACCTTGAACCTGTTTCATACTATTTGAGACATTGCTAGGACCCGTGCTCAACTTAACCATTCTTGGGCAGCAATTGAAGGAGAAATTAGTGTTCAAGAACAATTGGAAGCTAGACGTAGGCAGCCCAGAAATCAACAATAACCTTTTGTTTCTTCATTTTTGGCCTTTCTTTCATGTCCTTAGATTCTCGTGCTTCTAGAAGAAGAAGAGGCTTGTCACCTGAAATCAATCCTACTGCTTAAATAGGAAGGAGAAACGTTGTGTTATATACCCTACAAAGTTCTCTAAGGAGAAATTTATCTGATTCGTCCAACTCATCCTTCTTTCCCTCATCTATCATCCACAAGATGGAATCTAGTGGTGGCTCTGGTGGCACTGTAAGTGCTCCATCTTCCCAATATTCATCGTCATCAGTGATTGGTAGTTTGTACAACCACCTTATCCCTGTCCAATCTACTACAAACCCCACAAAAGTCATTAAAAATATGGCCTTTTTTAGTTCGAAGAAGACACCCAGAGCACACCATGGAATGTGTCCTCTCCTCTTAACCTAGCACATGCTACTCATCCGCTTCAAAAATTTAAAGAGCATTTTCCTAAGTTTTCAGGAAATAACACTGTCAGTACCAATGAACACCTAGTGGAATTTTATAATGCTTGTCATAACATAGGGGCTAACGACAATGACACTTGCATGCGCTTGTTTGTCAATTCCTTGGAAGGAAACGCTGTGGCCAATTTCTTTGATCTTCCTCCTAAGATCTTTTCTACTTGGGAGGAGTTGATTTATTGGTTCCGATCCACTTATGGGCAATCCAAAATACCTTCTGAGAAGTTAAGGGAGTACAACAACATCACTTACAAGGATGGTGAGACCATCAGGTCCTTCAACTTGCGTTTCACCAAGTTGTATAATCAAATTACTGATCTTATCCTCCCTCAGAACCAAGCCACTTTCATGCATTACTACAATGCATTACCTTCTCCTTACTGTCATAGGCTTGAGGAAAAATCCATTGACAATATCGGTTCCACCCTGCATGTTTTCTCATAGTATGAGGAACAACTTGAATGAACGAGTCTACCCCAGGGAGAATTAGTTAGAAAGATAGATATGTCCACTCTCTTACAGCTGTTACAAGATATGAACAATCGTATGATAGCTTTTGAGCAGAAGGGTACTGTCACCCCTCTCACCCCTAGAGATTGTTGGTCACTATAATTGCTTAATTAATTCAAACAATCAAGTGCTACATAAATTGTCAACCCAGGGAAGTCTGTTTATTTCAAAGATAACCATGCACTATATATGCTCAATTCCAAAAGCAACTCAGAGTTGTACTAAAGAAAACTATATTAACCACACTTGCCTTGAATAAACTGAAGTTCTGACTTGAATTACAGGAAAGCAACCTACCTATTGTAGAGCTTAAAGAGATGATTAATCTAAAGAATCCTGGATTACATTAAAATAACAACTGCAACAGGAAAGAACAACTATTCTGTAACCAGAGAACATGACCCTATTCCCAAGCAGGAACTCCAGTACCTTGTTCTGATTAACACACTTTCATGAAAACATCAATGCATAGAAGACTAACTCTATCTAACAGAGAACAGGACCTTCTAATTCCTTCCCTTAAGCAGGAACCCTTAACCCAGTATCTGATCAACACACTTGCGAAGATAAATGAAGGCTAACTAATTCTACAGAGAACATGACCTTCCAATCCATTTCATTAAGCAGGGACCCTTAACCCAGTCTCTGATTAGCACACTTGTGAAAATAACTAATCCTACAGAGAACATGACCTTCCAATCCCTTCCATTAAGCAGGGACCCTTAACCTAGTCTCTGATTAGCACACTTGTGAAAACAACTAATCCTACAGAGAACAGGACCTTCCAATCCCTTCCATTAAGTAGGGACCCTTAACCCAGTCTCTGATTAGCACACTTGTGAAAACAACTGAAAGCTAACTAATCCTACAGAGAACAGGACCTTCCAATCCCTTCCATTAAGCAGGGACCCTTAACCCAGTCTCTGATTAGCAAACCTTATAAAATCATCACACAAGATTGCCAATTAGAATGATTGTGAAAATAATGTAACATTCAATAAAATAAATTCCTAACAAGACAGAGTTCAGTAGTGTTTTAGCAAGACAAAAGTTAATCAAGACATAAACATAAATTACACTAACACACTATAAAACTAACGGGTGAATATTGTGAAGAAGGTGGGCCCTCCCTTCTCACAAGATTCCCCTGAGACGAAAAGGCTAGAGAGGGATGTTCAAAACAATATTTTATTCATCTATCAATGAAACATATTACAATCTGGAAAAATGGAGTACGACCCTATTTCTGAAGCTTTCTTAATACATAAAACTTGGGGATCTTTTTCGAATGGTGATTTCCTCTTATTTAAAGAGGGAATCCCTTCGATACAATTGATCAAAAATTACAGATGTATATATGGGTTCTATACTTAGTCAGTTCAACTTTCTAAACCAGAATAGGATGTCCTAGTCTCACGCAACATAATGTTATTACAAGTGCTGAATGAGGTGTTGCTGTTATGGCTGGAGTAACAGTTCTTTCTCATTGCTGCTGATGCTGTTTCAGCACCGCAAATCACGGGCTGTTTCATCCACGGGATTTGTGCTCTTGATTGTTTCAGCATTCTCTTGCAGGAGCGATGGTTGGTGCTTGGCTCACGGTGCAACTATTGTAGAGTTGTTGTTGACCGCTGACTGTGTAACGACTTCCTTGTGTTTCAACATCGTCGGTCCTGGGCTGTGTAACGACTTCCTTGTGTTTCAGCATCTGCGACCTTGGACTATGTAACAACTTTGTGTTTTAGCATCTACGACCTTGGAATGTGTAACAGCTTCGAGTTTCAGCATCTGCGACCTTGGACTATGTAACAACTTTGTGTTTCATCATCTGCGACCCTAGACTATGTAACAACTTTTTGTTTCAGCATCTGCAACCTTGGACTGTGTAACAACTTCTGTGAATTGTTGTTTCAGCAACAAGCCTCAAATGTTAATCTCTAGTTTGAACTGTTTTAGCACTTATACATTTCTAATCAATGGTTAAGTACGAGAGTGATGTAAAATATTATGCAAAATAGATTAAACGTATAGTAATGAGAAGGGACGTTGTATACCTTTGGAATGATAAGATAAAGTGATAATATGAGTTTAAATGTGGGTGATCAAGAGTGTAATAGTGGCAAAAAGTATGGGCAAAAAGGTACATTGTGTGGTCCTAACATCCCCCCCAACTCAAGGTGTTGCATGTCCTCAGGCAACTTCACTCTGAATCAGAGTCTGGGTACCGACTCTGAGCGTGTAAGTTACTCAAGCAGTAACTGTGGGAGGTACTGTCCGTTGGCGCTCTGAAACCCTTGGACCCGCTGTAATCTTTTCCATGCTGATGTTTCTGTCTTCTTAGGCAGCTTATAATTAATCTGATATCTTTCTATTGGCAACCAGAGGATAGAAAATAAAACTGGTACCCTATCCAGTTTTCAGCACATTGCTGAGCACACTGGATGTAGTTGGGTACCCTGTAGATTTCTACCTCCAGGTTGGTGGGTCTAAAAGAATGGTGTTCTTGTCTTTTCTCAGTGGATTGCTGCCAAAACAGGTTATTTTCCTGGAGGGCAGGAATCTCTATGGATCTGATGATGTGCTGGCAATCCTGGAGCACTGTTGATTGTAGCTGCTGAACATGTCCAGTCACACCTGGTTTCTTTAAGAACTCATAATATTCTGTGACAAAGGTGGCTGCATTCTGTGGTTCTGGTCTTATCCATAAAAGGCGGTTGTATTCATTGTGTTTAGCATCCATGAAGTCATCTTTCCAAATGATTTGATTGTAGAGAAACAAGGTGAACGCCCGAATCTGAATGTCACCGACAAGAGGATTAAGGTTCAACTGCCTGTTTTCAGGAATGGCTTCGTTATGGAAATATGCCTAACAAAGGAGGTGTTGATCCTTAGCAGATGCTTCTGTGAAAGTTTTGACAAAATCTGTTGGGTGTAGTATTGCATAGGGTTTGCCTTCGATAATTGATTTGATCTGAAACCATGTGAGTCGCTCCATAAGGAACAAGGAGTAGTTTCCAGATGGTTTCCTTGTAGCCAATATCTTTTGTGTCAGGTCAAATACCCGAGCCATTATGCCTTTCAATTCTTTGTTCTGTTTCTTAAGGGCACGAGCTTCCTGGAGTGTCTTCTCTAAGGCTTCCCAATTTGAGTATGTATGATTTATCCAGATTTGTCTGTGCTCTTGCAGGCTTTTGGCCTGTGTTGCAACATACTCTTTCTTCCATTTTTGTATTGCTGCCTGCTCATCCCATAGCTGAGTCTTTGTTTCAGCATTGCAAGTAGTGGGATGAGATAAGGTCTGAGTAAATTTTTCCATAAAAGTGGGGAGATTGATCTGGCTGGGAGGTGTGAATTCCTCCATAGGCATTGTCTGTACAACTTTGTTGACAAAGGCAGGGACTTCATTTGTTGCAATACAGGGCTCAGTCTTAGTCTCGGGAGGTTCTGTTGGTTCTTATGTTCTAGCTGTAGCTGGTTCTTGTGTGACAGCTATAGCTGGTCCTTGTGTGACAACAGGTTCTTCCTTTTTGAATACAAAAGTTGAAGGAATAGGCAGAGCTCCTGATATTGGGACTTGAGTTACCTTATAGCCTACCTGATAGTAAATATCCCCACATTGACAACACATATATTCTTTACACAGGATTTCTGTAGTCCCCTCTGACAAGGTTGCTGTATGAGCTAAGGTGTACAAATTTAGTTCCTTCTCGTATGCTTCCTTTGCCCTGGCTAGTTCTTTCTTATATGCTTCTAGTTCAGATTTTAAAAACTCATTTTCCTGCAAGAGAGAGGCCATTGTTGGTTCTGATTGAGGGATGACTGGTTCTTGTGTGGCAGTCACAACCTCACTAGCTGGTTCTTGTGGAACAACTACTGGATTGGCGGCCGCTTCTTGTGTTTTAGCTTCCTGATGGAAGGAGAGTAGTGTTGCAGCACCCTGGACCTCTGATTCCTGTATCTCAATTTCAAGATTAGCAGCTGGTTCTTGTGTTTCAGCCATAGCTGGTTCTTGTGTGACAACTATGGCTGGTTCTTGTGTTTCAACCACTTAATGAGTAGTTGGTTCTTGTGTCTCAGCTACAGAATGGCTAGCTGGTTCTTGTGTTTCAACTACTCTATTTGAGACAGATGATGTCGCAACACTCTGGGCATCTGGTTCTTGTGTTTCAGTGCTCGTGGGTGGAATAGGCAAAGATCCCAGGATTTGGGAGGTTGGAGGTGTACGGGGTATCAGTCGAATGGGTTGGGGGTCTAGGGTAGTGGAAATAATGGGTGGCCTTGTTGAGGTCCTTGTTCACTTTTTTCGTAAGAAGGCCGGAAAGAAGGGAATTTGTTTTCATTTTCGGGAGGATCTTTCCTTAATGATGGGACAGGGGGAATTATCTGGCTCAGAGTCATCACTAAGAATATGAAGCGCGGAAGTGGATGATTCTGGTAAGGTATGAGGCGGGCTTGGTATAGTAGGGGAATTGATTGGACAGATAGGCTCTGTGGGCGGGCTATTGGGTACTTCTGGGGAGTCTGGGGGGTTTTGCTGTTGCTGCTCCTGGGGGTTTATAGATGGGTTGTTTAGTGGAGGGTTTTGTTGAGAAAAACCCCTTTGGATGAGCAGTTGGACAAGACGGTGATGGGTGAGTGAGAGGGTGGGATATTTATCCTTTCTGCAGTAGTGTGCCATATTTTTCAGACAACCCAACAAATAATAAGGAATATTCATCCGTCTATTATGCCGTAAATGAGATAACAGAAGAAAGGCGTGCTGATAAACTACCTGGTATCGACCCTCGCAGGTTAAGTAATGTTTGATGAATCTTGCAACTTCTGGCCATGGGGGTGGCAATGAGCTGAGTTGAACACCCCTGCCTTTAAGTTTAATTCGTTCTTATGGCAAGAAGAAGTTCTGCTGAGCATTCTGAATGATATGTTTATGACTGAACATGCGAGTGTCGTCGGTAGGGAGGCCTGAGACCTGTGCTATATCTTCTTCTGTTACTGAAATTCGGACCCCTTGGACAACATAATGGTCTTCCTGAAGGTTTTGAGTGAACTGTAGAACCTATTGTTCATTATACCCCTGGAGTCTTTGAAAGTAACTGAGCCATCCTACCTATTGAAAGATTTGATAAGCCACTGGATAATGTTCTAACAGTGCTGTGGTGGCGGGCTCGTTCCGTATGACAAAGCCTCCCATAGCTACTAGCTCGGTAGGATACAGCGTCAAAGAGTTTGAGTATCAACTTCTGCGTAGAGTGAGTTTTCCGAGCGATGTTATGCAAAATGGCGGTCAAATGCGCGAAAGGGTGGTGAAATAGGGATGGCGGTGGTGAATTCGTGCGAAATGATGGTATAAAAGATTTGATGTGTCCTCCCCTCCCATCAAGTGCAGCTAATAAATGATTGCACTCGAGTGGTCATAATGATTTAGAATATTCTCATTAGCTATAGCCTAACTGAATTACATAAAATTTACATACCTCGCCTTACCTTTTGATTCGTTCTACAAACAAAATATCATGCCTGTCCATGGTAGTCCTGCAGTGGTCGTGGTGGAGACTTTTGATCTAATAGATGAATTGTGTCGAGGGTTTGCTGACTGGAAGGACGAACTATAGTACGCGAGTGTAGAAGCTTGCTGACAGATGATGTTGAAAAATTGGTGTTTCAACAACAGAGAAGAAAGAAACAATTGCTGGACGGTGTTGTTTCGGTGATGAGAAAATGTGAAGAACTGCTGAACAATGGTGTTTCAGCAACAAGAAAAACGGGGCGAAACAATTGCTGGACGAAGTTGTTTCGTCGATGAAGAAAGTGAGGAATTGCCGGACTGTAGTGTTTTGGCAATAGGGAGAACAAAAAGTGCTGAACAGTGGTGTTTTAGCATCGAGAGAAAGTCAAAAGTGCTGAACAGTGGTGTTTCAGCATCAGAAGAAAGTCAAAAGTGCTGAACAATGGTGTTTCATCATCGGGAAAAAATGATAAAGAGTTGCTGACAATGGTGTTTCAACATCAGAAAAGAAAAGGCGAAACAATTGTTGGACGATGTTGTTTCGTCGATGAAGAATGGTGAGGAAATGGGGAAAAGTGGTAAAAGGTTGCTGAACAGTGATGGGGGGATTAGGTGTGGGGTTGGTGGTAGCAGTGTTTCGGCAATAGAGGAAGGTCAAGAGTGATAAACAGTGGTGTTTCAGTAATGAAGAAAGTCAAAAGTGCTGAACATTGGTGTTTCAGCATCGGAGGAAAGTCAAAAGTGTTGAACAGTGGTGTTTCAGCATCAGAGGAAGCTTGTCTCTTTGAAGTAGGATCGTCCTTTCCTGGTGGCCTGTGCTTCGATCGAGAATCTGCAAAATTCGATTGTAACATGGTATTTCTTGACAGGGATTATTAGTAAATAAAATCTAATCTAATCTAATACTAAAGAAATTAACTTAATAGAATTAATTGCAATTAGGGGTAGAAACCCCCTCAACGAAGAGGAAATGGGCGTCTGCCATGCATGTGGCCTTAAAATCTTCTTTGGAAATACGGTGCTGGTATAGACGAAGCCGATGACCATTTACAAGTAACGGAGTTTTGGAGTCATCAATTGTGAGGAGCCTTACTGTTCCATTGGGGAAAACAGTGTCTACTTCATAAGGTCCAAGCCATCTTGTACGCAGTTTCCCTTGAAATTCTTTGAACCGGGAATCATACAGTAGGGCCCAATTACCTTTTTAGAACTGCTTATTCTTGATATTTTTGTCATGCCATTTTGATCTTTGTTGTTGAATTATGGTTGTTTGTTGAATGGCATCTAGTCTTTTCTCCTCCAGTTCATTAAGCTGCTGCAACCTGGCTGTCTGTGCATCGGTCAAATCAAGGTTGACAACTAAGGCAGTCCTTAAGGTTTTTATTTCAAATTCCATAGGAAAGACAACGCTCTTTCCATAGACTAATTCATAGGGAGAGAATCCTGTAGTATTTCTCCAGGTAGTTCTGTAGGCCCATAGTGCTTCCGGGAGCCTGTAGGACCAATCCTTTCTATTTTCCTTCACTTTTTTTGTGAGAATGGCTTCTATTACTTTGTTTGTGATTTCTACCTGTCCATTGGCTTGGGGGTGGTATGCTGTAGTCATTCTCTGCTGAATATGATATTTCTGGAGGGTGGCTTTGAACCCATGAGAAGTGAAAGGAGGTCCTCCATCTGTAACTAATTCTCTTGGTACTCCAAATCTGATGAAGATGTCTTTAAATAAGAAATTTGTAACTGCTTCTTCAGTCGCTCTATGGAGTGCCTTGGCTTCCACCCATTTAGTCATGTAGTCTGTGCAGACCACTATGTAAAATTTCTGATCGGATGGAGGGTTGATGGGTCCTACGAAGTCTAAGGCCCATATTTCAAATGGTTCAAGTACTATCTGGGGATTTAATGGAATTTCATCTCTATGATTAGGTTGGCCTACTCTTTGGCAGCTATCACAGGCCCAAACATATTTCTTTGCATCTTTGAAGAGTGAGGGCCAATAGTACCCCATCTTGAGAATTTTATGTGCTGTTCTCTTATCAGGAAAATGCCCTCCACAAGGGCCATCATGACAATCTTTTAGTAGATCATACACCTCATCTTCTCTAATACACCTTCGAATTTCTTGATCAACTCCTGTATGGAAAAGGTACCCACTTATCCAACTATACTGAGCACTTTGATAAATGATCCTTTTTTTCTCTCGGTGGGATAGGTGTGGTGGTAACTTCCCTGCAACCAAGTAGTTAGCAATGTCTGCATACCAAGGTGAGTGGGCAGAAACTGCAAATAAATATTCATCAGGAAAGGAATCATCTACTGGGGTATCATCATCAGGTGTCAATCAAGAAAGGAAATCAGCAACTACATTCTCTTTTCCTGGTCTATCTACAATTGTAATATCAAATTCTTGCAATAATAGTAGCCATCTGGTGACTAGCATTTGTGATAGGTTTGTTCATTAAGTATTTGATAGTTGAGTGATCAGTATGGACAAAAGTAGAATAGCCAGTAATGTAATGTCTAAATTTATTAATTTCATAGATAAATGCTAAGAATTCCTTCTCGGTGACTGTATAATTGAGTTCAGCAGGGGTCATATTCTCGCTGATGAAATAGATAGCATAAGGGAGATGATTTTCTTCCTGTCCCAAGACACCTCCTATTGCAGTATCTGAAGCATCGAAGGATATGTGAAAGGGAAGTGTCCAATCAGGTCCTCTAAGGATAGGAGCTGTAGATAACAGATGTTTAAGTGTATTAAATGCTTCCTGGCAAGAATTAATCCATTTGAATTCAACATTTTTCATCAGTAACACAAACAGGGGAGAATCTATTTTGGAAAAATTCTTAATAAATCTTCTGTAGTATCCAACATGTCCTAGAAAGATTCTTACCTCTGTTTGGGTTTTGGGAGTAGGAAGATCCTTAATGACTTGTATTTTGGATGGGTCTACCTGAATTCCTTGAGATGAG
>ML777746.1:1372023-1390296 GCA_009831015.1 Picea engelmannii
ATGATTCAAAATGAAAATGTCTCCTTGGTATATATAGGAGACTAGGAGGTATAATTACAACTAATGGCCTAAAGCCGACATAAATAAAATAAGATTACTAATATAATATGCCCCAATTAAGGGGTAATGAGCCAATATTAGGGATTAACAACTTATAATGGTTTGAATTCATCGGATTTGGAGGTATTCCTGTGTGGTATTTTTGGTTACCACTGTGTTTGGTTAAAGGGTTTCAAATCATGTTTGGATGGTTGTCTTTGCGATTCTTGGGGTTTAAATAGAGCCCTTTTTCTTTCGTGTTCGACCCTGACAAGGAACTGCCTCCCGTTCAAAAGCGTCATAGTATTCCTTGTGAGTACACCTTTAGCCTTGAAATTTTTCTATGGTTGGTGCCTTTCCTCCTGAGATGGCTACTGTGCAAACCCTTAACCCTCTAGGCTGGAGCCGCATAGGGAGTCTATCGAGCCTGTTAATTTGTTCCTGATTATTGTGATCTATTACTTCGAATGCGGTCTCACCCGTTATTCGTATAACAGTCAGGTTGGTATGACTTTTCGTCACTTCCTCTGTGATAATAGTGTGAGCTTTGCATTGCCAATTTACACTCCTAAAAGGTCACATTCACCAGCCCGATGTCAAAGAACTCAGTTGTTTAATGAAAGGGCCTCTGCCCATTTCGATTGGGTGCGTGGGTATACACAGTGACCATGACTTGTTCGGTCGATTGTTTGTTTCCTTACCACAATGGCGAATGGTTTGTTAATGTACAGTCACTAGTTTTTCACTTATGGTGATTTGGTTGATGGATGACATTAGTTATAAGAATTTGGTGTTGTTCACACATGTCGCGTCCTGTAGATGATGTTTTGCAAAGTAAATTATTGGGCTGGATATATCCACTGCATCTTTTGTTTTTGGTAAAATAAGCCTGAGTATGCATGGCCTGGTCGCTCACAGGCGACTTAATAAAATTCCTAGAATGAGTTTTTGAGTTATGTCATGGTCATATGTTGCTAAGTGATTACTGGAAATATTCCACTGTGGGATTCTCTCAGTTGTGCACTGTGTGCAGTATGGATGACTTATTTTTATGCTCTGTGATACCCATTGAGTTTTAAGTGCGTTATTTATTGCAAGTGATCCCTGTTGATGGAAGTCGTGTTGGATATTTGGCTCGACTTTTAAGTCGCATTAAGATGTTTTGTTTTATAGTAGGTATGGTTACATGGTTTCAAAATTTTACTTCTATATAGCCTGTGTCTAAATGATGACCATTGGTTGTATAGTCGATTGCCTTTTCAGGTGTGGCATGTGAGGTTTTGATTATTTTGGTCTTTCTACTGCATATATATATATATATATATATATATATATAGGAACAAATATCATTACAAAACTTGATTGTCTCTATTACAGAAGTAGTGACTTCATTATTATTTTTGGGAAACACTACTTTCAGATATAGATGTGAATTAAAGAAATGTATGGCAGTGATGGATGTTAATGATTATAAATTGAAAATGAGTATTGTTGTTCACTGTTATAAAATACAGAATGTGCGAACAAAGGGAACAAAACCTCTTACAAATTGTGTGAAATACTTACCTTTAATGATGGCGATGTGTTGGATATTTTATTATTGGACAGTAAACTAGTTAAGTACACAGTAATCGTTTTCAGTCATGATGATTGTTGGTTGATGCATATTTTTCTTACTGCAAAATATGTTATGGATTTCTTGATTAATATCATGAACAGTAAACAATTTCCCCCCCTCATTATCTCATTTTCCGCTAATTACAACCCCCTCACATATCCCATATTCATTTTTTTCACTCCCTTTTCTGATATTGATTACAGCTAAGAAAATTTCTGTGTTAAGTGGATGAAGTGGCAGTGTCTTGAGTGGATTGCAGTAAATTTTTTTGGGTTGGTTTACAATTGATTGTTGTTGTCATTGAGCAGTGACCATTTCTTCTCCCCTTTCATTATATCATATTTTCTCTCAATACAAACCCCTCATATATCCCTGAACATTTTTCACCCCCCCTGCTCATTGATTAACATTAGAACAATTTGTATGGATTGGATTGCATGAGCCTGATACATTCTGAGCCAAATCTAATTCGTATTGTTAAGAGTTGTCATGCATGGCTATTTAAAAGAATATTTGCTAATCGATTACACATGTAGGATGATGTTTTTCCAGTCGAGGAAGCCATGGCTGAGGAAATAGAGGTAGAGGTAACTGGAACCGAGGCCCAAGAAGGCCTAGGTTCTCTATACATTTTGATGCTGATTCATAAGAGCTTGGCCAAATGTTTCATGCAAGATTCTTTGATTGGATTGAGAAGGAAATAGTCCGACCTAGGCCTGAAATGCCTCCTTTCCAAGCCCCACATTGATAGATTGACTTCAGTTTTTTTGGACAACATGGTTTATTTTGGATATATGGGTATTATTTTTGAAATAATTTCAAATTTCATGAGCTAAGATTTCCAAAAGTAAATATGTTGAGGGGAGACACAAGGAGGTGTGTTTTGCTTAACTAATGGTTATGTTATAATTGTTATGATGGATATGAACTAAATGGATTCACAAGGTGCCCCACTTACTAGTTATTATTTAATTATGACCCTTATTATGATTATTACTTTTCCCCCTAACTAGAGTAGTTGAGCCTTTAGTTAGCTTAACTAATGAGTTGGTTCAACTACTTCAACCAATTCTAATTTGTTAAAGGAAAGAGGAAAGGTAGGAACAAAAGAGGATAGAAGCAAAAGCATGTTAAGGTTTTCTCTTTGAGTTTGTGTTGAGATAATTCAGTTTTCATTCATTCATATATTCATCTTAGCCCAATTCTCTTTTATGATAGCAGGGTCTTATTGTAGACAATATTCAAGGCCGAATCAAATCATTCAGACACTTGTTCTTCAGAGGTGTTGATCTATATTTGATAGTCTGTGTAGACTTGTCTGTTTGTGAATTAGTTTTCATGACTGACAAAGGCTATTGTGTAGAGTCGAGTGGGCATTAATCTATGGAAAGTTGATCCAACTTTTAGAGTTCAGTTTTGGTTTTCTGTCAGAGGTCCTTCTGTATGTTCCATCGGCGATGTCTAAGTTTGAATTTGGTCCAAAATTTATGTATGAGATTTTGTAAAGGAAATGATTCTTTGGTGAATTGGAATGAAATAAATGATTTCTTTATGTCAACTATCTTGATTATCATCTTGGTGTCTTTACTTCTGTTCTTACATTTACTTCAACAACTGATATGTTCAGAAAAATACATAAAAAGTGAATGTCCAGCAAGCATTTTGTTGATAAAATACTAGCCTAAGAACTTGTAATTAATACCGGTGAGTTAGGATATATATTTTTGTTGTCTATAAACATAGGGTGATATTCCCGTCTACTTTACTTTAGCCAAGTAAATTCTGAAAATGCTTGAGTAAGATCAATTCATATATTTTCCTCAACAAGGCCCAATACAAAATCCCCTGGACAAGAGGGAGAAGCTTCTAAAGCCAATCCACCCCCTCCTTCATGAGTCTAGTTATGTTGGGTGATTCATTTTTGTTTGCAGAGGGACCTACAAATCCTTAGGCATGGGGGTAATGTTGGGTTCATGTTTTGATTATTTCATTTCGATGGCCAAATCCTTTTTGCATGCGATATTACATATGCTATGCTTCATATTATCGATTTTGAAGGATTCTCAAAGGTTTATATATCAATTCACCATGAATTCACACTAGGTATGTATAATTGGTGTTTTTGCAATGATTGTGTGATCAATTCTGCTTAGTTTGATGTTTATGAAGATCTAATGTATGGTTTTATTGCAACATGGTGGAATCGTAGTCCAATCCTCCAACCGGTACCTCGTTCGACACTCCGTTCAACACTTGATACACACGCAATCCAACAATCCATCCAGCACACGATCCGATACTCCATCTGACACGTGATCCAACACTCGGAGCACATTGGAGCTGGCGGTTGGTACATTGGTGGCCTTTGATGGATGAATCGGGGATCTAGGTTTTGTGACCCCTCATTCCCTCCAACTACATAGCTTGACACACCTCAGATTGGGAAATTGCAACGATCGCTGAGTGGCTCACGAAATTGTTAGAAGATGTTGTTGTTAGAACTCATTTAATGAGTTTACTGTTTTTAGAGAAGGTCAACCCTTCCAGTGGTCGAAATCTCAAGATGTAATCACCTATAAATACCACTACCTGTGGCACGACTGAAGACAAAATTTTATTGTTTTGATATAGACATTATCTTTGATTTTGTTCCATACTCTGTTTTCATGCTTAATGACAATATTACGTTGATTTAGACTTTGCGTTTTCCTGTTGGAGTGTAGCCATGACATGTTGGGGGGCGCACCAGTGGTCTGGGTGATTGTGTATATCAATATATATTTTCATTCATCTTATTGCTTATTTAGATTTCAAAATTGTCTCTTTACTGTATGAATTTCTCAATTTTAATTTATGTGTGTATATGTTAATTATAAATTGTTAATCTAATTCATTTTCCTTAATTGCAGATTACTTGATTGAACAATGTATATCATAGAAGGAATTCCATGGTTATGTGTTGTTTGCAGGTTGTAGGAGCTGGTTAATTTTAGTGCTATGTATTTTTCTTCTTAGCCATAAGTTACCCTGCAGGGTACTAATTTAGATAGGTTCATTGAAGTCTTGATTAATTACTTTAGTTCTGATAATTTTGATAGGGCATTAGTTTAGATTGTTTCTTTTGAGAGAGCATTAGTTTAGATTGGTTTATTTGTAGCTTTGACAGGTTAGTTGTTTTAAGTTTTGATGGTTTTAACTTAGATAGGTTTAATTGAAATTTCAACTATTCTTTGTAGGTCTATTTTGTTTATTGATTTTACCTCGGCATGATAGGATAGAAATAGATTTTGGATTATGATTTCTAAAAGCATTTTGGTGAATTTTGAAGTATGATTTTTAATGATAGATTAGTTCATTTTGGATTATGAAATCACAATTATGAATTTGAGTTGTTATTTCTAGTTGGCATTAGTCAAGAGTTAGAGGTTTGCATAGAGTGGATTTGAATTAGGATTTTTAATTATGAGTTTATGAGTTTATAGCTTTGCTTGAGTTAGTGATTTTGGATAGAGTACGTTTTAGAAGTTTATGATTTATGTATAATGTTTAGAGATCACATGGATTCCAAAAATACTTAGTGTTGCTTCTATGATGGAATTTTGTTTTATAGATTGCCTTATCCATACTTTCCATTTCTCTGTAGAAGTCAGCATTGAATTAATTCCTCTTGAACTATCACTAATAGCCAGATGCCATCGTGATGTTATTCGACACCGAAGACACAATCATCACCTTTGAATTCTTTCCTTCTTTTTACTGCAAGCTAAAAAAAGGTTTGATCAATTAGAATTTGAATACAGTCATAACACTTTTACTTTTGATTAAGTAGATTAAAATTTATTCTTCCCGAAATAGAAATAGTTATGAGTTCTTTTTAAGAATATAGTTCACTTGTCAAAACATTTTTGATAGATTAGTTGCTTACTTGCTTACTTTGTCAGAGATAGATAGATCAAATAACTGAGAAATAGCTTACTTGATGTTGCTTACTTAAAAAGAGATTGAATAGATTAACTAGATTTGAAATAGTTTGCTTGTTACTTTCTTATTAAAAATAGTCCATGGCTCATTGTTTAAGGTTACTTAGGGTAAATATTTCATGATTCTAGAGTTGGTTAAAGCTCATTAATTGAAGGTTTCTTTACATAGAATTTGCTAATTAACTAGATTTGAAAATTCATCTCTTTAGAAAGTAGAATTATAAATTGGATAGAGTGTTGATCCCTAGGGTAAGCCATCTCCTTAGCTAGACAATCCTTCCATTAACATTTCTTCCTTGTCTCATACACTGCCATAACTCTAAGTTTACTTACCCCGAGTTGACAATTTAATTGAGGGAATTGGTACATATAAAATAACCATCAATTGTTACAATAAGGCATTACTTGCCTGGATGATCAAGGAAATTTGAGATCAGTTCAAGGAATTCCAAGAGTTGTGACTATCAGAGAAATTTCAGCATTATAGTTGAAGAAAATTTAAAGGAAAGGGTGTCAAGTATTCACAACACACATGGAAGAGGCACCTAAGGATAAAGTTCCAAGTATGGAAGACTGTGTAGTATTGAAAGAGTTTAAGGTTGTATTTAAAGAGATACCGGGATTGCATCTAAAAAGAGATATTGACTTCTCTATTAATATGATGCCAGGAGAAACACCTGTATCCAAGACTCCTTACAGGATGAGTACGCCAGAACTGAAGGAGTTGCAGATGCAACTTGAAGAGCTTCTGAAGAAGGGGAATATATGCCCAAGTGTGTCTCCTTGGGGTGCACTAGTTTTTTCCGTGAAGAAGTAGGATCGTATGCTGAGACTTTATATTGACTTCAGGAAGTTGACCAAAGTAACAGTAAAGAACAAGTATCCTTTTCCGAGGATAGATGACCTATTTGATCAGCTGAGAGGAGAAAGGATATTTTCGAAGATAGATATCATATCTGGATATCACCAAGTGAGAATAAAAGAGGAGGAAATTGGTAATATTGCCTTCAGAACAAGGTATGGTAATTACGGGTTCACAGTGGTGCCATTTGGGTTGTCGAATGCACCAACTATATTCATGTTCTTAATGAATGGAGATTTTAGAGAGTATTTAGATAATTTTGTCATTGTATTTTTGGATTCCATTCTTATTTACTCAAATTCGGAGGAAGAGCATGAGAAACACTTGAGGATGGTGTTGTGGGTGTTGAGGGAGAATCAAATTTATGTAAATCTAATCCAGTGTTCATTTTATCAGTGAAAAATTCATTATTTGGGTCATATTATTTCAGAGGAGGAAATAGTTGTGGACCCAACAAAGATAAAATCCATTGAGGAATGGCCAATGCTGAGAAATATCGCAGAGGTAAGTAGGGATGATTTTAAGGATGGAAATTTGTTTTAAAATGTAGAAACCTTGGCAAATCTTACTAATCCTTCATATGGCAACTATAAATCTTTGGCAATATTTTTGTAAAAATACTCAAATTTATAAGGATTTTATATATTTTTTATAAAATTTTGGCGATTTTTAAGGTAAAATAATTTTATCCTATAGAATTTGGGCGAATCATTTTTAAAATAGTGAATCTCATTTTTGGAAAAACCATGGAAAATTAGCCCATGAGCAAAATTTAGCCCCTAAAATCATCCATGGAGGTAAGGTCCTTTATGGTACTTGCGGGCTACAACAAAAGGTTTATTGAAGGATTCTCAAAGATTGCACATCTAATTACATCCTTGCAAGATAAAAGTGTGCGATTTGAGTGGACTCCGGATTTCCCAAGGAGTTTCCATCACTTGAAGAATTTGTTAACAAGTGTGTCGATTTTAAGAATTGTTGATCGTAATGCAGACTTTGTTGTGTGCATGGATGCATGCAAGGAAGGACTCGCCGGAGTCCTGAGTTAGAATGGACATGTAGTGTGCTATGAGTCAAGGAAGTTGAAAGAGAATGAAAGGCTCTATGCTACACATGATGTAGAGTTGGAAGCTATAGTGCATGCCTTGAAGATGTGGCAACATTATCTCATGGGAAATAGATTTAAGATGAGAAAATACCATTGTGGTATGAAGTATTTGTTTGGACAACCAATTTTGAATGCCATACAAAGCAGGTGGTTAGAGTTCCTCAATGAGTATGACTTCGACATAAATCATATAAGAGGAAAAGAGAACAAGGTGGTTGATGCATTCATTAGGAGGATGCATGAGATGCATGCTAGAACCAATAACATGTACCCAAAATATTTGCACGACAGAGTTTTGGAATTTGCTTTCCAAATCATATATGTGATATATGGATATAATTGCAACCTTACAACAAGGTATGTCACAATAGAAGTTTGAAGGCTATGCGTTTAGAGATGATGGGATCCTCATGTATAGATGAAAAGTATACATGTCGAATGATAAAGAATTAAAGAGTTTGATATTGTTGGAGATGCATAAGGTTCCTTATGTTGGACATCTAGGTTATCAGAAGACCATTGTCGCAGTCAAGAAGCAATACTTTTGGCCATGTATGAAAAAGGAAGTTGAAAATTTTATTATGAGATGTCTCAAATGTTAGAAGGTCAAGGTTGAGAACATACATCCAACTAATTTGTTACAGCCTTTATCCATTCCTGAGCTAAAGTGGGAAGTTGTGACCATGGACTTCATAACTAAGTTTCCTTGGACTGCTAAGCAACATGATTCTATTATGGTGGTGGTGGACAAGATTACTAAATATTCCCATTTTATTCCAATGAAGTCATTGCACAAGGTAATTAACATTGTTGAGTTATACATCCATGAAGTTTCTAAGTTCCATGGTGTACCTAAGAAAATTGTGTCTGATAGAGTTTCCAAGTTCACTTTGAACTTTTGGAAAGGACTATTCAAGGGATTTGGAACAAGTTTGAATTTCAACACAACATATCACCCTGAGACATATGGTCAGACAAAGAGAGTAAATTGGGTGATTGAAGACATGTTGAGGATGTATGTGATGGATAAACCATCCAAGTGGGAGGACTACCTTCATTTGGTAGAATTTTCCTACAACAATGGGTATCAAGAATCTTTAAAGATGATCCCATTTGAAGCACTTTATGGTAGAAAGTGAAACACACAAATGAATTGGGACAACCCAACAGATTGGGCAATAGTTAGGAAAGATTTGCTTCAGGAAATGGAGGAGTAGATAGTAAAGATAAGGCATAATTTAAAAGTTTCCCAAGACATGCAGAAAAGATGTGCAGATTAAGGAAAAATCCAGAGGGAATTCATAGTGGGTGATCATGTGTTTCTGAAAGTGAAGGCTAGGCGCAGTTGCATGAAGTTGGGAAAGTGTTCTAAGTTAGCTGTGCACTATTGTGAGCCATTTGAAATCCTTGAAAGGATTGGTCATGTCTCTTATATGCTTGCATTTCCTTTGTCCTTATGCATTTATAATGTTTTCCATGTGTCATTTCTTAAGAAGTATGTACATGATGCTAATCATATTATTGATTGGAATGTGATTCAGGTGGATCCAGAAGGCAGATTTCAAGTGCGTCCAGTTTGAATATTGGATCAGAAAATCAAGTAGCTCCAAAATTGAGCCATGGGGCTGGTAAAGGTCCAATGGACTTGGTACATTCTTGAGGATGCAATCTCAGAGCATGAAGATGCTATTTGAGCAAAGTATCCTCATTGTTTTTATGATTTTTGAAAATTTTGTATGTACATGTATATTCGATGCACTAAGGCCATTGCATAAATAAGAGGGAGGGGATTGTAGTGTCCTTAATACAGAACCATTTGTAGTTGTACATATAGGTTGGTGATCCGAATGGTACCAAGTGTAAATATAATGTATATATAGGCTGGTGATGCATTGATACTTGGGTTTTGGTGTTGCGTGCATCTGTGTAGTGCACAGAGAATTATTATCAAGACAAGGTGCACACATTTTAATGTGTTGCATGCACCTGGGTAAGTGCACACATTTCACTATGTTGCATGCACTTGGGTTAGTGCATGAGAATGAATGGATATGCATGAAGGCGAGAGAGCCTCTTTGATTATGAGGCTAGTGATATTGGATGCAAATAGGACATTGCGCCTATCCATGTAAATATAATAATGAATATTAATATAATATTGCATCCCTTCATGCTGACTGACTCAAATGAATAGATATGGGGGCCTACTCCACCATAAAAGGGAAAAGGAGGTCAGTCGTAAGTCTTGGGGAATATTTTATAATATTTATGGGAAAAGTGTAATTTTAGATATACATTATTTTATTCTAAGTTCCCGAGGGTAGGGAACTGGTCACAAAGTGGCTTAAAGATTCTTTTGGAGGTGACACGTGTGTAGTGGCCTTAATGTATTTTTAGGGGGATTACAATTATTATTCATGTTGCAAGATCTGGTGAGCATTAAGGGGTCAGATTGTATGGAAAATCTGATTATTACCTTATCTGCAAGAAAAACTTGTAGGGAGTTGTGGGGATGTATCCAGAGTTTCATTGTCAAAGAGTTGGGTTGGCAGACCGTGAGTAGTCTCTCTGGGTGAGAGACTAGATGTTGTGGAGTGGTTGCAGACCCATGAGAATACTCTATAGTAGAGAGTTTTGGTGAGTGTTTTTCCCTAGTGTGATAAGCATTAGTCGCATGGCTCAGAGACTTCATGTTCGGCCTGTTGCTGGTAACCCAACAGGGAAGGGAAGTGGGAAAACCGAAGGACTGGTGAACAGAGAAGGGGCACACTTCCTTGGGTGTGAAAGGTGTGTGGGGAATGAGGGACTATGGGCTAGTTGCAACAACAAGAACTTGTGATTGGACAATTATGTTGAGTTTGAGACCATAGATTGTCTCTAGGATCATTTTTTACCTGGTGGAGATGGGCCCCAGCTCGGGGGTGACCTATTTCTGAAATAAGAGCAATGGCATCTATGGCTAGGAGGAATGTTCGAGTCAAGGCCAAAATTGGTGATTTTCATAAAAGATAAGTGTTATTTATGAGAATGTCTTGTTTATTGTGTGCTTGTTTATCTATGTTTGACATGGGTTAATTCTTATATGTCGTTGCATATAAGTATTTGTTTTTACTTTTTTTAATGATGCTTGCACTTGTAAGTATGATGCATATATCCTATATTTGTAGTTATGCATGGATATATGAAATATGGTTAGTTTTTCCTACTATGTTAACCTGGTGATTTCGGTTATGAGCTAGCAAGATGAGGATTGAGTGGTCGAGTGCGTAGGGTGGTATCTCATGTACACCAAGAAGATGGAATTAGTGGGTGTGCAGACATATAATTAGATTCCACACACTGTGAAATTTGAGTTGGCGCATGATTCTTAGATGGTTGTGCATAGGATGGTGTTGTGTGAATAATATGATAGTGCGTGCAATTGGTGCACGTAGTTCTGAGTTATTTTCCGTTGTTATAAGTTGTGTGGTGTGACTTAGGATTGGGTCAAGCACAATAATTCAAGTGATATTGCACGAATTGAGTTTAAAGTAGACTCCACACAATGTACTTCTACTGTAACATTGCTTAGTGGTATGCTAAGAAATGTTGCAGTTTTCTTATTTCAGAGCATGTGTAAAGTGGTAACGGGACTCAGTTGGAGACTAGGTATATTACAAAAGTTGAGGTTGTGTGATGTGGCCCAGCTGGGGTTACTGGGGACATTACATTATGGTATCAGAGATATTGGTTGAATACTATATTTGTATGGGCCATAGACTAGCATGAATAGATGGGTGTTGGTTAGTTCTACTTCTATCTTCTCACCTTTCTTGGGATGACCCAGGTTCAGGTTTATCATGGTTTCCAACAAAACCCCTTTAAATCTATCGACCCCTCTGGTAAAACAGAAGGCAACGCAGTACATAGAGTGCATTACGCAGTCTCACCTGAGATAGTTCTATTGGTGGCTGCAATGCTCAGGTGCTTGCAGCCTAGGAATGAGTGGGGATATGTGATTAAACTCTATGACCTTCATTTGTTACTTTAACATTCAACTTATATTGAATACCCTGTCATTCATATTCACGCATATAAAATAACAGATCTAACTAGTCATTCACACATTTATTTAACATCTAATCATTGGCAGTATAATAAATACAAAATATTCATTCACATAACACATGATATACCATGGTTCACCCCTCTTGGGCTACATCCACAAATATTTGGCTGATATGCTCTTTTATTATGGTGTTCCCAAAACTATAGCATCACACACATTACAATTCTCCATCAAACAGGTTGAGATCTACAATGAGGCCGACTAGATCACACTAGGATCCTCAACCTATGATCTAACCCTCAAGATCTACCCTATTTCCTCTAATTATCTCAACAACTTACAAAATAGATCAAATTTACAGTCATTTTGGCTTCGAACGACATAGTAACACTAACCAAAACTCGAGCCTTATTCCAACAACCCAACCCCTGACCTAGACCTCCTAGGTACCTACTTATACATGTTTTTGTCTTACCAACCATTACATATTCTTACAAAAACCCTAACCCTATCATGGCTAGGTCTTATTGCATGCGTGCTTCACATGCTTTTCTCTTCTGCATGCGCATCTATCTTGCATGTGTTGCTTTTCCTACATGCACATTTGACTTACACATCATGCTGTTACGGCATGCATGTCTACCTTAGACATCCGTATTCTCCCAAAAACTGGGCTTGAACCCAACAGGCCCCCAACACTGACATCGTGACTCATCCCAAGTCACTTCCTAACTCCAACATTTGTCACTACTTGTGCTAATGCTTCATATATATCTTCTATCCATTAAAACTGCTCGTGAGCTTAGATGCTCCTTCCTGACATGGCTTCGACCACCTACGTAGTGACTGGTTGTCATAATATTTCTCTCCCCTCCAAGCCTATCTATTCAAGGTGCACTTTCATTGCATCTATTTCCACGACCAATTGTTTTGCTTTTTCTTGAAGGGGCTCCAACTAAGCCTGTCGTGCGATCTTTTGTTCTTGCACCAATCTTTCTTCTTCCTGAAGCTTCTTCATTTATATGATAGTCTTGATCTTATCTAGAAGTGACAATGTCCTATTTTGCTGCTTGACATATGCCATTGCTTCATGCAATTTATCTTCCTTTCCTTGCAGCTCTTGTAGGCTCCCATCCTCTAATAGTTGTGTCTATAGCTAGTGTTATCACTAGAATTTTGTCCGCAAATGGTTACAGGAATCCAACATTTCCAAAACACCCATTAGTTCATCCATGGCCCAAAAAATGCATTTCCAAAGGGCACAAAACTATACAAATTGTTATAAAATCAGCATGCTCTAAGAATGCAAAGGAAGCGCGTGCACACGTGCCAATCGAAAACGTCGGAAACGCACACATGCGCCCGATGCGCGACTATGGATGCAAAAAACCGTGCACACTTCAGAACGACGCATTTATGATTTTGGTCGGCCTCCCACCCACTTTTGGTTCAACTCCCAAGTCGATTTGACCCTCAAATCTGAACTGAATCCGAGTGGGGGGATGGTCAAAGACCTAGAGGTTCCCTAAAAGGATCCTTTTTCACACTACAGACTGGTTGGATAATGCCTCAAATATTTTCTATAAAAAGAGGCCATGTGTGCACTATTTTTCCAAGAATCTATTTGTATTGTTATGCTACCTATATTCTCCTGTAAGGAACCTCTTTCCTCATTGGAGCATACAAGCATCATCTCATTGAGCTATTCACATCACCTCTTGAGTGAATGAGATTTGGATTTCTTTACCATTTCCTTCTAGTTTTCTATTTGTAAGAAGAGCTCAATCATTGGGGGTTCAAGAGCCCTCCCTTGGAGGAAGAGGGGACCCATAAGTCTCCCTTTCTCTTTGGTGTTTTCCCACTAATACAATCTATCCATTGGTGGCATGAATGTTGTTTATGTTTTGTTCCATTTCCCTTATGTCCTTTAGTTTAGTTTATTTTATTGTTATTATCTTATTTGTTTTCTTATTTCTTATGCTTGATGTTTTTAACTCTTGCCTTCATCTCTGTCCTGTCTAGCTAACCCAACTGGACTTTTAAGTGTCCTTCTTTTGATTATTTAGGTGACGAAAAGGATACAACAGATGGCCACTATTTTCCAATAGTTCTGCCACTCTATGTATGTTCTGCACAATGTTTTATGTAGCTGTTATCGTGTCTTTATCTCTTTGTTCTAGGAATGATGGAGGAGTCATAGATATTGCACGCTCCTACAGTTCCTTGATCTTCTCTTTATATTTCTCCAGGGATTGTGCTATTTTCCTCATCTTCTCTTCAGAAGATGCTTCTTCCGATTTTACACTGTCGGGAATGGCTTGAAATAGTCCACTTATCTATTTATCCATCTCCTCCACTCTTTGTTGTGCTATATTTCTCTCCTACCCTTCTTGGTTAAGTGCCTCCTTCAATAAGGTGTTGTCTTCATGTGCCAATTGTAAGTTTGTCGCATATTACCTTGCTCTAGACTGGATCTCCTGCACGACGCTCACTTGTAATTTATACAATGATTTAGTTGGAATCTTTGGCAGCACCAAGTCTAACCTCTCAATGTATTCCAGGGGCCTCTGTGTTGTCTCCTCATCGATGAACAACATATCTGGTGTTATGATGAAATTAACACTTCCCTACGCCATGATGTGCACTGTCTCTCTAGTAGGTGCTTCTTCTCTAGTGGCCACTGGTTTCTCCTTTTGTTTCTTCTCCACGATGATACTCAAGTGATCCAATGCAGTTTTTACCTCCTGTACTTTCTCCAGAATTGAATCTCAGTGATTCTCCACGTTTTCCCATACCTCCGACAATCTATCTTCCACTGTCGTTTCTATCAACTCCATATCATCTGTTGTCAATAATGTTTCCATTGGTTTTCTTTGGGCCTTTTCCTTCTTCCCAGCACCACTTTCTTGCTCCCCTATCCTTTTTCTTTGGGAATCTGATGGCTCAGATACCTCTGGCATATGTGTATTCATTCTGATATCCTTCCCAACTTTGTCTTCCATGGATACCTCTTGTGCCTATGTCTGTACTTCTTCTGCACTCACCTGTCCTATCAATCCTCTTGGTGCCTATTCTGTTATTGGTGGCACCTGTGTAGGACCACGTCGTGACTTGTTTTGTGTCCCAATTTTATTTTGAATTGAGTTACTTTCCCCCACTTTACCTATTGTTTTCTTCTTTTTTTGGCTAGTGCCATTCTTGCTTAGATGCTACGTTTGTATTTGTACTTCTAGCGTTGATCTTGGAATATCTGGCACTTTCCACTCCTCAGGCCACTCTTGGACCTCCATGTGCATGTCCTATGTCATCATGAAGTACTTCATATCCAACCAATCCTTGAATGGATCCTTCTTTTCTTGCAGCCACATGTTGTGACATGATGCATGTAAATTCATTATCTGTCCAAACTCCTGGACAGTTTCTGGGGAGATCCTCCATGTATCCGCCAAGCTATTCTGGATCTATGTTAATTACTGAGAGAACATGTCATTTTTGAATTTATTTACCTTGGGATCTGTTATGCTTCACAACGACGTGTAGTGCATTGCTCCGCATTTTCCTATCCTTGGCAGGAACATAGTGTCTGTAGGTTCGTTCCACCCCATAAGTGCAATGAGGATTAGTAACCACGAGTAGTGGAAGTCAGATCCCTAGTATTATGAATCCTTTTAGTATTCAAGGAACGGGTTCAGTGCATAAGGGGACCAACTCATTGAGCTCCCCTTTGCACACTGCGCTGCGACTGCTACTACTCTTGCAGGAACTTCTTCTTTTCGACAGTTGTGCATTAATTTGAAACCGATCAATCTTGTTGAAAATCATGTCGCAGAATAATTGATGTCACTGATATTGATACCTCTGTTACCCCTCTCTATGCCATACTTTTCTTTGATCTTATCTGCGATGGATTTCTCCTTAGTTTTGTCTTCTAGGTATTGTTCCAGCTTCTCCTCATCTGTGGGTAGCCCTATAATCGTTGTGATGAGGTCAACGTTGATCAACATTGGCCTATCCATCCACAAGATGCCTCCATGCACCCTCGCTAACAACTGTTTGAAATATCTATCTATGTGTTTCCCATGCCTGAAGTGTGGTATGTCTGATAAGTTCATGATGTCGTTGTTGTACAGTCCCAGGATCCACTGTGCAGGCTCCAACAGATGGGCCTTATCCTTTTATCTCTAGGTAGCTCTGTGGTGCCAAATATGGGAACTTTATGGCGTCAAAAACATCATGGTCAGAATATTTGAGGCTATTGATTTCTCCTACCATGTTATCATCCGTCTTCACTCCCTTGGGAATTTTCGGCATCACTATACCTAGTTATTTCCATGTGAATTGTACACCCTGCACATTGCTTTCTTCTCTCACCTTATTTTTCCCTTATGGGGAAAATACCCCACCCTCTGGTACGACCTCTTTCTCCGTTTCATTATTTGGTTCCGGCTCTAGGCCCTGCTGTGTGGAACCCATGGCCGGTTCTTCTTGCTGTGGCCCTTTCCCCCTGGACTCATCATATTATGTCCATTCGACATCCTCTTCTGATAGCTCGAGCTCTTGTGTGGGTTCCTACTCCTCTTTGACATGCAATGCGGTCTACTCATACTCTAGTGTGTGGATTTCAAATGCACCAATGTGGGCATCTCGTTTGTTCCGGTTTGCGACACCTGAGTGCTACTCCATGTTTCGTTCAGTTCTTCTCGACGCTCCAACTGTTGGTGGTGAAATGGCGAGGAAATTTGAACTACAGGCTTCCAAATTGACATATGGTAGTGCAAATTCATACTCTATCACTCTTCCAACCAACTCTACATTCTTCTCTTTAGCAAATAACATAATGGGTCGCTTCTCCCCCTTTTTTTGACTTTATAGCGGGATTGAGAAGTGACAGTTGTGCTACAATGACAATTATTGTTTTTTTACTTTTTGCGGTGTTTCTTGTTCGCTGTACCTTTCTACGCGTTAGCTTCTCTTCATAACACAATTTTTTTGAACCCTGGTTTTCTTGTAGCGCACTATTTTTTTCTACCAGTTTTATTCTATCAAGACCCTCCATGTGCGTCGATCTGTTTTTATTTTTATCCCCTTTTTACTTTTTATGGATTTTCTTCTTTTTATTTGTTTTTCTCATTTTCTCTCCCTTACTTATACTATAATACACTATACACATATCTTCTTATTGCATGGTAAATTTCTAAGTATTAGGAGGTCGAATTTCCCTATATAGTTTCAATCGACTGCCATTGATCATTCCTCTGAGTTATGTACCTCCTAAATATTTCAACTGTACAACTCCCCCCTCTATGACAATATTCACTTCATATGGTCCCAACCAATGCATTCTGAATTTTCCTGGATGCTGAAGAAATTTACTATCATACACCAAGACTATGTCTCCCTCCTTGAAACTCTTCCTTTTAATATTTCTGTCATGCCAAGATTTGTCCCTTGCTTTCTGTACTTCTTGGTGAAATCCTGCTAGAATGTTATCTTCTTCCATCTCCATCAACTGTCTTAGCCTTTCTTTTACTATGCCTCTTTTTGTCATGCTGGTGATTGCTGCTACGCGTAGTATAGGTACCAAATATTCTAATGGAACCGCTGCTTCTTGTCCATACACTAGCCCAAATGGTGTCTATCCTGTCCAATTTTTGCATGTGGTTATGTATGCCCATAATACTGCTCGTATATTCAAATCCCAATAATCCCTATTGACATTGCATATTTTTGTCAATGCATTCTCTAGGATCTTATTAAAGGCTTCCACTATTCCATTTGCTTGAGGGTGATATGGTGTACTCTTTTGATGATAGACTTCAAACTCCTCAGTCATAGCCTTGATAGTACTATTGATGAAGTGAGTTTCTTGGTCACTCATCAAAATCCTTGCGCATCCAAATATAGTGATCACTTTATCAAACAGGAAGTGTGCTGCTGTCTCTGTGATACAATATTTTACTGGTGCCACTTCTGCCCATCTCGTTAAGTACTCTATCGCAGTAATGATATACCTTGCCCCTGACCTCTTTGTTGGTGGATTAATTGGTCCCACAAAGTCTATTTCCCATTTGTGGAATACTTGCAAGGTTACTTGTGGTATAAGGGGTATCTCATCCTATCTATTAGGTTTTCCAACCCTCCAAGATACATCACATCTTTGGCAGTAGTCCTTTGAATCCCTATGAATAGTTGACCACCATAGTCCTCTGCGTAATACCTTATGCGTGGTATATTTTCTTGCATAATGTCCTCCAACTATTCCCTCATGAGCCTGTACTAAAATCCTAGGTCTCTCATGTTCTAGTAAACCTCTTCTCAAGATGTTGTTTGCTCCCATGTTGTATAAGTGTCCTACAATCAATTGATAGTCTAGAGCTCTGACTACCAGATTTTTCTTCTGCACAGTGTCGAATTCTTGTGGTGTAGTTCATGTACTCAAGTATTCAATGATGTCATCAAAATATTCATCAGCTACTTGGACTGAAAATAACTGTGCATCAGAGAATTTTTCCTCTAAATTTGTAGGTTCCTCTCCATTGGTGATCCTCGACAGGTGATCGGGTCCTGCATTCAACTTCCCTAGTTTGAATATCAATTCAAAGTCAAATTCCTGAAACA
>ML777746.1:1390326-1410077 GCA_009831015.1 Picea engelmannii
ACACACACACAACACTGGCTTATTGAATAGGTACTTGAGGGAAGAATGATCAGTGAACATTTTAAAGTGTTTCCCAAGTAGATAGTGTCTGAATTTTTGTAGTGCATATACCATTTCTAGGCCTGCTGTCTCTGTAGTATTGTAGTTATGCTACGACTCTGATAGTTTCTTGCTTGCAAATTTTATAGGATGGTCTAACTCTCCTTCTTCTGGTTGCGCCATAATAGCTCCAACTGTTATGGCCAATGCATCTACATGCACATGAAATGTATTTTCCCAATTTGGGAATACTAATATGGGTGCCATGACCATTTTTTCTTTTAGAGTGTTCAAACCTCACTGACAGTCCTCATTCCATTGGAATTTTCTATCCTTCTTCAACAATTTCTCCATTGATGCAGTGATCTGCGCATACCCTTTTATGAATTTCTTGTATTAGCCCATGTGTCCTCATGTTTCTCTCAACTGGTGTATTGATTTGGGTGGTGGTAAGTTAACAATGACTGCGACCTTTGCATGATCCACCGATATCCCTTGTTTACATACTAAATGTACCAATAGTATTCCAAAAGGTTTTCCAAAGGTGCACTTCTTGATATTTAATGATATCTGACACTACCTGCATCTTTCCAACATCGGCCTTAACACCTCTACATGATATTTCAACATATTGTAGACTTTCCAATCATCTATATAGACTTCTAAAAATTGATGGATGAATTCTTTGAAGGCAACTACGAATACTCTTGAGAATATTGTTGGTGCATTCTTCAGCCCAAAAGGCATGACTGTGTACTGGTAGGATCCCCATTCTATGGAAAAAGTGGTATTGTACCTGTCTTCTTGAGCTATCTTGATATGATGGTAGCTTGAGAATCCATCTATGAATGAGTATGCTTCCTGGCCTCCTACATTCTATAATACCTCATCTGTGAAAGGGGTGGGAAAAAGTTCATGTAGGAAAGCATCATTCAACTTTCTCAGATTGACACATATCCTTATGACTACCATATTTTTATTCTGTGCAATTTCAAATTCTTGTGGTGCAGTCCTTGTACTCAAGTATTCAATGATGTCAGCAAAATATTCATCATCTACTTGGACTGAAAATAATTGTGCATTAGGGAAGTTGTCCTCTAAATTTGTAGGTTCCTTTCCATTGGTGATCCTCGACAGTTGATTGGGTCATGCATTCAACTTCCCTAGTTTGAATATTACTTCAAAGTCAAATTCCCGAAACAACAATAACCATCTACAAATCCCCCCCCCCAACATTGGCTTATTGACTAGGTACTCGAGGGAAGAATGATCCATGAACATTTTAAAGTGTTTCCCAAGTAGATAGTGTCCGAATTTTTGTAGTGCATATACCATTGCTAGGCATGTTGTCTCTGTAGTATTGTAGTTCTGCTATGCCTCTGATAGTTTCTTGCTTGCAAATTTTATAGGATGGTCTAACTCTCCTACTTATGGTTGCCCCCAATAATAGCTTCAAGTTCTATGGCTGATGCATATACATGAAAATGAAATGTATTTTCCCAATCTTGGAATACTAGCATGGGTGTTGTGACCTTTTTTTTCTTTTAGAGTGTCTAAACCTCACTGACAGTCCTCATTCCACTAGAATTTACTATCCTTATTCAACAATTTATCCATCAACGCAGTGATCTGTGCATACCCTTTTATGAATTTCTTGTATTAGCCGGTGTGTCCTTATGTTTCTCTCAACTGGTATATTGATTTGGGTGGTGGTAAGTTAACAATGACTGCAACCTTTGCACGATCCACCAATATCCCTTGTTTACATACTAAATGTCCCAATAGAATTCCAAAAGGTTTCCTAAAGGTGCACTTCTTGATATTTAATGATATTTGACACTACCTGCATCTTTCCAACATCGGCCTTAACACCTCTACACGATCTTTCAATAGACTGCAAATTGTCCAGATAGAATTGTAAAAATTGATGGATGAATTCTTTGAAGGAAACTATGACTACTCTTGAGAATATTGTTGGTGCATTGTTCAACCCAAAAGGCATGACTTTGTACTGATAGGATCCCCATTCTGTGGAAAAAGTGATCTTGTACCTGTCTTTTGGAGCTATCTTGATCTGATGGTAGCCTCAGAATCCATCTGTGAATGAGTATGCTTCCTGGCCTCGTACATTCTCTAATACCTCATCGGTGAAAGGGGTGGGAAAAGGGTCATGTAGGAAAGCATCATTCAACTTTATTAGATCGACACATATTCTTATGCCTCCTTTCTTATTCTCCTAGACTACCATAGGGCTTATCCATTCTAATTCTTCTACTGGTTCTATGATTTCAGCTTCCAACATTCTGTCAATTTCATCTTTTACTTTTTTCTTATATATTGGGTTCAGTCTATACGGCCATTGTCTGACTGATCTAGCCTCAGTTTTGAGAGGTATCTTCATCTCTCCTAGCTCTCCTGCTATTCCTTTCATCTTTGTAAAATTTGTTGGGAACATGTCATTGTACTGGTGCAACAACTTTGTTATTCTTTCTACTATTTGTTCATCCTAGTAATCTCCAATACTGGCCATTTTGGGATTATCATTTGACCCAATATTTACTTTCTTCACCTTGATTGGTGCAAAAAATACTTATGATTCCAGAGATGGACCTTCCACCTCTCTTTATCCTTCAATTTCTATAATTTGAATGTTGTGTGGGGCATCTTCGTCTGGTGATTCTTCTTGCACATGATAACATGGCAATAGTTCTTTCATTGTCTGTTTATTCCATTGTTGATACTCTGTTATAAGTTCAACCTCTGGTTCCTTAATAAATATCACCCCTCTGATTTGTTTGAGTTTTGAATCAATGTTGGGGTTCTCATTTTCAAATGAGAAAGTGGCTATAAAATTCTGTTGTAATGATGACCATTCTGCAGTGCCTCTACACAGTTCCTAGTCTACATACCAGTTTGTTGGAATTCCTTCCAATGTGTGAATGAAGTGATGAGGCCATTCTTCTAGTGGTGTCATTATTGATAGTGTTATGCACTTCTCCAAGTGTCCTGCTGGTGTCCCTTGTCCATCAAATCTCTGCAATTCATTGCTTCTCTGTTCTGCACCGAATCTAATGCACAGTAATCACTTACATTGGTACCAGTCCTTGACTGTCTCTTTGTGCACACCCCACCATCTTGAAGGTGTTTCCTTGAGTGCTATGTCCATAGCTAAGAGCCTCTAATTTTCTAACACTTCATCTTCATATTTTGTTAGGAATTCTTCTAAGTCATTCACCCCATGAAAACTGGGAGGTTCTCTTATCTCTGTACCTACCCATCTTACTGCGCGATCTATTCTTGCCCACCTTCTTGTGGATAATTCATGTAATCTCTGCTGCCAATTCTCCAACCCTATATCTGAGTCTTAAGCGCATGATGTGATGCTTCTCCAGCTGAGTACCCCATCGATAGTTCGATTTACATAATCTTCTTCTCGTGCGGTGGTTTTGTATAAATGGTTGATTTCCTCTAGGTCTAAGCAAGTGGGTTCTACAAACCTTTCTCCTTCTAATGGGTCTAGTGGCACAATGAATATGTACTCTCCTGACTCGAATGTCATCTTCCTTGTCTTCAAATTTATTATGGCCTAGTTTTCAAACACCCAATCCAAGCCAAGAAATGTTGGATAAGGTGTTGTGCCATCAACTATTTCTATTAGTTCAAAATCGGCTTTAGTGCACACTCCATCCAGATCTACTGTCATTCCCGTTAGCCTTCCAATTGGCAAAACCCTGTGTTGATTTGCTAGTTTCAACTGAACATGTGAATATCCTAATGTGAGATATCCCATACATTTCCATGCCTTCTTGGGTAACACATTTACTTCAGAGCCTAAATCCAGTATAAGATCCCCCATGTTGAAATATCCAATGTTGGCATTCAGTATGAAATCTCTACTTGTCCTCCTCCTTGTATGCAAGTGATTAACTATTTTCTTCTCTAACTTTCCCTCTACATCTATGTTACATATTTCTAACATATTTTGTAATACTTTAATAGATGATGGATCATTTAGTAGTTTAACACAGGATTGCAAAAAAGCCTTTATGGTACTTACTTTTCCTAAGGGATGTGTTTCATAAGTGTGATCCAACGATGAAGGAATCTCATACGTTGGTACATCCTGAGTATGTTGCACAGTTGATGTAGATGCAATATCTGGCTTTAAGAATTCTTGTTTGAATTTCTTGAATAACTCCTTTTCATTATGCGCATCAATATGCTTCTGTGGTTCGACATTCTTCTTCACCCATTGGTGTTGTGTTGTATCTAGTCTTACTGCATCATCTCCTATTTTATCTCCTCCAGGCGTAACTATGTTTATATTTATTTCATCATCCCTTACTTCGACATAAATCCTTTGGACATTCTAATTGTTTTGATTCCTCTTTTCCTGGGTATTCCCCAATAGTGTCGGACAATCTTCTATGTCATGATATGATGCGCGACAATACATACATGTCACAGGTGGAAGTGGACATTCTCTTGCATAGTGTACTGGTTGTTGTCAATTATGGCATACCACTATTTATATACCTCTTCCAAAGCCTCCTCTATGTCATCCTCCACCTTTGTAGCCAGATCGATATCCTCGCGGGGCATTGTACTGAGGCACTTGATTATAATACACAAGATTATACTGTGGCTACACAATATTGTACTATGGCTGCGCAGTGTTGTATGGGGCTGTTAGTTGGTTAAACTGTGGTGCAACTTACCTTGTAATCATTTATTCATGCACCCAATAGGTGTCTGATGTTCTTTCCCTCATCAATTCCATTTTCCTACAATATTTTTCATCATGGCCCACTGACTTGAAAAAGTTGCAATATAAAATCTTAGGCACTGTCTGGTATTTCAGCATCATTGGACAATGATATGGATCATGCCCATGTGTCTTATATATCTCACACCATAGTCCTATTGATAAAGGGCTTGTCAGTCTTTTTTCCATGTACTGCGTGAAATTTGGGCACTCATTCTTGTGATTTCCTTCTATCCTACATGTGGTACCCCAAACAACTTCTCTTTTCTCCTTACTCCTATTCTAGTTCAGTTGAAATGTTAAATTCTTCAGGTCCTCCTTCAACTCTATTGTTGGATATGTCTTTTGATATTGGTTCTGTTCTAGTTGTAAGGCTGCCTATAGAAACTCTTCCTGAGTTTGAAACTTCTGTTGTCTTAAAGGGTATTTCAAGTGTGGTAGTAGGGAATTCACAAATAGATGTGTATGTTGCATATCTGTCATGACATACTTCAACTTTCCCTTCAATAGTTTCAATCTATGGTCAATATCCCAGACAAATTCTCCTAGTTTCTGTCTGATCTCTATCATCTAGTTCATGTACTGATCCTATGAGATCAACTTCTGTAAATCATTTATCAACAACTTCTTGATATCCACAATCATTCTGGTTATTCTCGGTGGACTATTTGCAGCTAATCTCATGTACAAATCCAATGCGCCATCTCTTAGTGTGATAGCTAACTGTGCAAGTTTTGTATCCTTGTCTGTGATCTACTTTACTTCCCAGGTCTTTTCATAGATGAACAAGTGCTTCTCAGGGTCCTCCGATGCCTCTCCCTTGAATTCTGGTAAATTGATGGTGGGATCATGTCCTGCCATCCTGAATAATGAACTACTGCCTTTGCACAATGTAGATCCTTGACTAATGCTTCATGAACTATCTCCCCCATTGTTTTCTCCCTATTTAGATGTACTTCCTGCTATGTTTCTTCCATAGAATTTCGGTTGTCTAAATGGTGGTTTTCTTTTTGGTGTATTGGTTGCACATGGGTTTATGGGTTCCACACTAACACTGATATGGATAGGATTTTTTCCTTCGGTTCCTGCCCTTGGACCTATTTTCTTCCTTTAATATGTCATGTGCAGGATTTCCTCAATCTACTCCACATCCCGAAGATCCTCTACCTCTTCTTAGTCACTTGCCAAGCCTTCCCTTGCAACTATGGCTCTCTTCTTATTATTCACCTTGTATTGGTAGGGTGCTCCACTGCGCGTTCTTCTAGCTATTTCCATGATCTGCTTTATCTGGTCTTCTTGTTGGATTACTGAGAGGGGGGGTGAATCAATAATAGAGAAATTTAATCCTTTTTAACCATATAATCCAAGTGTTATATCAATGAAGCATTATCATCCAATAAATGCAGAGTAAATAAGAAATGAAAAAATGAACAAACATACACATACACAGTACACCAATGTTTTACGTGGAAACCCAAATCGAGAGAAAACCACATAATGCATTTTCTTATATGTCTTGAAGAATTACATTCATTGGAAGCAACAACTTCCTTTGTTTTCCAGCTACAACTGGAAGGAGGCTCCAACCCCCTAGTTTCTCAGGCTACAACCTGAGGGAAGCTCCAACTCCCCAATTCTCTGGCTACAACCAAAAGGAGGCTACAACCCCCTATGTTCTCCGGCTACAACAGTAAGGTGGCTACAACCACCTGTCCTTGCCCCATCCTGCCACCTTGAAGTAGAAGTAGAATGATGGAACCACTATCAACCTGTCACTGTGAGATATACCACTATAAACCTATACCAATAAATCTGAACCATGCATCAACTTGTACCTCAACCTGTAATATTCAACCTGTACCATAAACAAGTGCATCAACCATGCACCAGCCTGTACCAAATAACTTGTAATCAACATGTACCATAAAAAAGTGAATCCAACCATGTACCAAGTATGTACCAATCATGTGTCAACTACTCATCAACTATGACTCGTCAATATGTACCAACATCATCAACTATACACCTCATGTATGTGCCAACTCATCAACTACTTGTCTCAACCATGTACTCAACATGTACCTCAACCAAAAGCCCTCATCAATTTCATCATCCAAATATAATTTGTAGCTCTGTAATAGACCTGGTGTATATGATCACATTCCTACAAACCTTCCTTAACTTCAACAACAAGAGACTAGCTTTTTCATCAAACTTTTCTTTAGTCTCACATGCCTAGTTTTGGATTAGTCAACAACCCTAAATTGAAATAATCATAACTTTGTACTTGTAATGTATAAAGATATGAAACTGATACAAAATTCTATTCAGTGTGTTTTATGCAATTCCTCCATGTTTCACTACTTGGAACCTCTCAGAAAAGGAGTTATAGGAAAAATGGCATACCTTGCTGAATTCTGGCTTATTCTAGAGAGCGACCTTGTAGAGTGTGCCCTGCAAAAAATATTTCTTTAATTGATATGAAACTGTTAAAAAACATACTAAATACTTTACCCTAATTGACACATTAGGTTTCACTAAATTTGGATCTGTTATGAATAAGTTATGACGTTTTTACCTGAAACACCTGTTTTTGACTACTTTCAGGACTAGCCACAAACCCTATTTTCCACGGAGTGTAACTCCAAAAATAAAATAACCCACAAGCGTAATTTTGTATCACATATACTTGGATATGTTTTCTCAATGGAATAGCAATTTCACAGTCCGAATCATTATATAAAAAAATTTATAGCGAAAATGGTGAGATGACCTATAAATAACATACCTTAGAAAGCACCATCAAAATAATTTACCCTTCCTTGCATTTCGGCCTTCTTTTATTCACCTTCCCTCAGAATTTTGGCTTATATATCCTTGATTACCTCATACACCTATATATATTCAATATTCTCAAGTGTGATTAAAATGAGAGAGCCTTGCCTCTTATTTATACTCTCCAAGTAGTTTCCTTAAAAACATCTTCTAGGTCACTTTGCCCCACCTTCCTTATTTTAGGGTTAACCCACTTCTAATTTCTACATTAAATTTATTATTGAAAAAAATTGTTTTGTATTCACTTTGAATTATAATACACTCATTACTTCAATTTATTATTTACCTTTTAAAATCTCTTAAACCACTTTGACTACTTTGACCTTTTGGGGCTTCTAGATGACATATGAGGGTCCTCCAACTTCGTAAGGCCATAACTCTCAAACTGTGAGGAGTTATGTGACGTTCCACATACCAAAAGAAATGGAATGACATGTACTATCCATATAGAATAGTATTTATGAAAATATATCATAACTCATACAGTTATCCATCAAACAAACTTGGGTCTATTACCCAAACCTGGGGTCTCCAACTTCTCATGGCCATAACTCTCTAACCGTGAGAAGTTATGTGACATTCCACATACCACCGGAAATGGAATGACAATAAATATCCATCTAGGATAGTTTACCTGGAAAATTTATTTTCCTTCATCTCATTATTCCACAATTAATCATGGGTTCTCTTACTCCACAAAGCGTCTTCCCATGAGGGCTTTCACCATAAGGGGACCACTTTGGAGTTCATCCATCTTTACTTCTTATAAACCATGACAAGACAATATTTAGTCATTTTTACATCAAACAATATTGGGTCCATTACCCAAACCTTTTTGCTGCAAGGCTTTCTTCAAGGTTTGACATCAATGACAACCAATCTTAATCAACAATCTCCCCCTTTGGAATTGATGGAAACACTCTGATGCAATACTGAAATCATATCACTCATGCTCCCCCTAGAACCATGCCTCTGTCCTCTGTATTTGATAAATTTGCCTCTGTCCTCTGCATCTGATACATATGCTCCCCCTAGAACCATGCCTTTGTCCCCTACATTTGATAAATCTCTCCCCCTTTGTCATCAATGGAAAATGTATCTTTCCATCTGGGGCTGCTCCCCCTGACTGTGTTGTCCTCTTATGGTGCTTCCTCGTGTACATCTAAGACATATAAGATAAGCATTCAAAAAGCATTCATTTTAGAGTAGAAATAACTCCAAGTCTTTTGCGAAGATATTCAAAGGCTTCCCATGGAAGTGGTTTGGTAAAGATGTTTGCCACTTGTTCTTTTGTGCCCACATACTCAACTCTGATGTTCTTTTCTGCAACCTGTTCCCATAGAAAGTGATACTTGATTGGAATGTGCTTCTTCTTGGAGTGCATCACCAGGTTTTTTGAGATACTGATGGCACTTGTATTATCACAATATTTTGGAATGGGCTCATCATACTCAAACTGTATATATGTCAAAGTTTGTTTCATCCAAAGAACCTGTGTACAACATGTTTCTGCTACAATATACTCTGCCTCAGTTGTAGATAGAGATACTGATGATTGTTTCTTGCTTAGCCATGGTACCAAACACTCACCTAAGTAGAACGCTGCTCCACTGGTGCTTCATCGGTTGTCAATACAACCTGCCCAATCTGCATCTATGTAGGCAATAAGTGATAGATATTTTCCTTTTGGATACCATAATCCAAACTCTTTTGTTCCTTTGAGATATCTGAAAATCCTCTTTATTGCTAATACATGTGATTCCTTTGGTGCTGCTTGAAATCGTGCTACCTGTCCAACTGCTTGCATTACATCTGGTATGGATGCTGTCACATATAGTAGGCTACCGATCATTGACCTGTATTGCCTCTAATCTATAGACTTTGAATCATCATCTTTTCTCAACTTACAACTGATTTGCATGGTAGTGATAACTGGTTTGCAATCTTCCATTCCGAACCTCTTTAGCATTTCTCTAATATACTTGGTTTGAGAAATAAAAATTCCTTGGTTGCTTTGACGTATCTGAAGTCCCAGAAAGAAGGATAGTTCTCCAGGTAACGACATTTCAAAGTCATTATGCATGTCTTTTGCAAATTTTTGGCTTAACCTGTCATCATCACTACCAAAAATAATATCATCAACATAAACTTCAATTAATAAAATATTACCTTGACTTACCTTGATGTAGAGGTTGTTGTCTACACTTCCTTTTCTGAACCCTTTCTGTTGCAGATACTTATCCAGTCTGGAGTACCATTGTTGTGAGTGGGAAATCCCTCTACGGACTAGCACTTAGGGTTTAATTATGCATGCAGAAAAGACCTAAATATTTCTAATTTCTACCATCGTCCCAGACCTAATCCCCATTATTCTTAAGCAAATACATAGTTAAGAAGATCAAGTGAGCATACCTTATTTCAGGCATTTGATATCGATCCTTCCTCACACTTGATCGCTCTTTGACTACAACTCTCCTCCCAAGGATAACCTGCATTCACACAAGACAAATAACAAACTCCACATGCATTTGATATATAGATTAATGGGTTAGAGATTCAATAAACAAGTATGCAATAAACCATGAAAACCTCATATGGTGGGACAGGAAAAGTACTTCTTTATTATTAACTTCAACAAATCAACTTACAATGATGAAGCTAGCCACTACTCCATGAACCTGGTCCTGGGCTCCTCTTCAACTATCCTCCAACTTCTTTTCTCTATCTTTCTCTTTGCACAAGTATGGATAAAGGGTTGGGACAAAGGGAATGTGCAATCGGGTATAGTTTCTTTACTATGATTCTCCTCTTCCGAATGGGAACCCTAACCCTTCTTTTATAGGCTATAAGAATCTAGGTATTTGGTCAAACCCTTGGCCATGCATGGCCGGAAGGTTTAGTTAAATCACCCAAAGCTGTGTGTTCTGTCATCAACTTTCCTTTTTTCGTGCTTTTGTATGTACACGTGGGCTGTTTTGGGTCAGCTAGTGTGTACACGCATGCAGTAATGGAGTAGGGCACGTGGGCCTTTATAAAAGAGGTTTTTAAGAAGAGTTGTTCAACAGTGCTTTGGCAAAGAAGGAATCTGATATGGCCTGATGCCAGGTAAGCATGTCTGGTGCAAATTAGGGTTATAACAACCATGCTCTAGGAGCCTGTTTTAGACCATACAAGGCCTTCTTTAATTTACATACATAGGTTGTTTTCTCTGACAACTGAAATCCTTCTGGTTGTTCAATGTAGACCTCTTCTTCAAGTTCCCCATTCAGAAAAGATGATTTTACGTCCATATGATATACTTTAACATTTTTGGAGCATGCATAAGCTAAAAGTAAATGGATTGCTTCCATTCTGACAACTGGGGCAATTGTCTCTTCAAAGTCGATTCCTTCAATCTATGAATATCATTTACATACCAATCTATCTCTGTTCCTTGTAACTTGTCCATATTCATTCAATTTATTCCTGAAAACCCATTTTGTGGCGATCACATTCTTATTCTTTGGTCTTGGAACCAATTCCCAAGTGTCATTTTTCTCTATTTGATCCAATTCTTCATCCATGGCCATATTCCAAAATTCATCCTTACTGGCTTCTTCAAAACAATTTGGTTCAATTGTAGATACGAGTGTTAGGTGTGTTTGTTTTGGTGAATGGAGTTTTCTTCTAGTCTCAACTCCTGCATCTTTGTTTCCAATAATTTGATCTGAAGGATGATTCTTCTGTACTCATTTGCTAGGTGTCTTTGGAGATACTTTCTGAACTTGCTCTTCTGCTTCTGTCGAATTCTCTTCATCTTCATATTCCTCTTCTACTTCTTTTTCATCTTCTCCTTCAAAAAGTTGTTCCATTGATTTGTTTTCTTCTTCCTTTGATTATGGTCTACATGTTTCATCAATTGTTATGTTGATGCTTTCCACAACTTTGTTCAATCTTAGATTGTAACACTTGTATGCTTTCCTTGTACTTGAGTAACCAACAATTATTCCTTTGTCCACACGAGAGTCAAACTTTCCCATTCTTCCATCTTCTCTTTTGATGTAGCATTTGCTTCCAAAAACTCTGAAGTGCTTCAGATTTGTTGGTCTTCCTTTTCATAGCTCATAGGGAGTTTTATCAGTGTTTTTTCTGAGCATTACTCTATTTTGAATCTGAACTGTTGTATGCACTGCATGTGTCCAAAATATATCTGTCAATTTGGAATCGATTAGCATTGTTCGAGCCATTTCTTGTATTGTCTTGTTCTTTCTTTCAACAACTCCATTCTGTTGAGGTGTCCTAGCAACGAAGAGTTGCCTTTTTATTCCATGACTGCTATAGTAGTCCATAAATTCCTTTGAAGTGAACTCTCCTCCATTATCAGATCTCAAACATTTGATTCTTGAATCCATCTCATTTTCAACCATTTCCTTGTAGATCTTGAAGTTTTCAAAAGCTTCTGACTTGTTCTTGAGAAAGAAAACTGCAGTCATTCTTGTATAATCATCAACTAATAACATAAAGTATTTTTCATCTTTTAAGCCCTTTATTGTAGTTGGTCCAACTAGATCAGTGTGCACATTTTCCAGTGGTCTTTTTGTTGAATATTCCTTTGATTTGAACCTGGTCTTTGTTTTCTTTCCTTGTTGACAATGCTTGCATAATGTGTTGGCTGGTTTCGTGATCTAGGGAATTTCTCTGACTGCTTCTCTTTTGCTAACTTTGACAAGGTTATCAAAATGCATGTGACCCATTCTTCTATGCCATAGCCAACTTTCATATTCCTTTCCTAGACAACACTTTTCATTTCCAATTTCACTTAACACATATATGTTGTTTGAAGTTCTTGCAGATGTACCGACTAATTTCCCTGAACCTTCTTTTCTTATCTCACACTTTTCTGAATCAAAAGTAAGTTTATGACCTTGGTCACACATTTGACTCACGCTTAGAATATTATGTTTCATATCTTCTACCAGTAGAACATTTTGTGCCTTTTCATTCTTGTTCCCAATTCAGACTGTGCCTTCTCCAATGATTTTGGATGAATTATTATTTCCGAAGGAGACTGATCCATTTTTTTCTTTTCGTACTGTGAGAAATTTGTCTTTATCACCTGTCATGTGTTTTGAACATCCATTGTCAACATACCAACCGTGTTTCTTCTGCTTATCTTGTAGAGAGACTGTGCATTCTTCATTGTTATACTGATATTTCTTTCTTATCCATGTCATTTTCTGAGGTTCTTGTCTATGACTGTTGTTATTCTGTTGAGGTTCTTTAGGAGGGAGTGTCATTCTGAAATCCTTGGACATGTGTCCAAAATTGTTACATTTATAACATTCCACTTCGGTGCTCAAATATTCAAACCTGTTGTAACTTCTTCTTTGTGTGTCACTAGGTCTCCTCAAATAATCCCTTTGTGTATAACTCTCAAAGTTGTTACTATTTCTGTTTTTAGCTCTGCAATTCACAACTTTATGTCCAAAATTATTACATGCATAACATAAACCAAAAAATATAGTTTGATACCTGGGAGTTGAAGATATTCTAAAAGGAGGTTCTCTTATGAATCCTTCTTCTTCTTGAGGCCTATCTGTCTGTTGTTGATTCTAAAATCTGAATCTTCTTGGCGGAGGAGTGTCCTTGTAATCTTCCTTGTATATTTTCCTATCTTCTTTGATTGTTTCTGCATAGCTCTTTGAATTTGTTTCTTGATCAGTTGTTTTGGAGCTTGATCCCTTTTCTGTCTAATTGTATCAAAGTCCGGACTTGTCGAGATGATATTTTTGACTGTTGATAATGTCATCCAAAACTTTTGAGCTATTCTGCATATTTTTCTTTTGAATATCCTTTCTTAGTGTGACAACCTCTGCTTCCAAGTTTCCAATGATCTTGTCCTTTTCTTCTAGTTGTTCTTCGAGTGCTTCTTCAATTCTTTTATATTCTTCTATTTGAACCTTCAATTTTGTGATCATTTGTTCTAGTTCTCAAGTTTCCTTTTTCTTGTCTAGTTCTGCTTGTAGTTTCTTATTTTTCTTCTTTTCTCTTCTAATAACTTCTATGGCACACATTAATTCTTCTCGATAGTCAACTTCTGCCTCTTCAATTTCTTCTTTGACTTCTTCAAATTCTTCTTCGGCTTCTTCATATTCTTCTTCAGAGTCTTCTTTGTTAGAGTCTTTTACTGCCATGAATAGAACTCTTCTTGTCTCATTGTCATTGACTTCATTTTCATCTGATGATGAGATGTCTTCTTTGGTGTATAATATTTTCTTGAAAACTTTCTTTGTATTTCTTTTGCCTTTATATGTGTGTTTTCCTTTTGAGTAAAATTCATCATTTCTCTTTTTCTTATGAGGACATTTATTAGCAAAATGACCAATACCATCACAATTAAAACAAATTAAAGGGAGCTTACCTCTATACCTACCGTTGGTTCCCTTGTTCAGTCTTTTGATGAAGTTGGCCACTTCTTCATCATCTTCTGAGGCGTCATTGTTGCTTCTATAATCTTCTTGTTCATTTTTATTTTTCTTTGATCTTTTGGATGCCTTGAAGGCTGCTTCTTTTACATCTAGATTTTCCTTCTCAGTTCTCATTTCATATGCTATGAAGATTCCATGCAGTTCGTCCATGCTTATTGATTCCAAATCCGATTTTTCTTCTAGTGCTGATATCTTAGGGTTGAATATCATAGGAAGATATCTTAGTATATTTTGAACAATTATAGATTCTTCAATTTCTTCTCCCAATCCTATGATTGCATTCACTGTTTCATTGACTCGTAAGAAGTAGGCTGCGATATCTTCATCTTCCTTCATTTTTAGTTGTTAGAATTGACCTCTGTAAGTCTGAAGCTTTGCTGCTTTGACTTTTGTATCTCCTTCATAAATATTTTGAAGCTTGTCCCAAATCTCTTTAGCGGATTTACATTGTGCAACTTTGGTGAATACCATATCACTGAGACCATTCAAAAGTGAATTTGTGGGTTTGCAATTATTCTCACTGAGTTTTACTTCTTTGTCATTTGTTGGTGGAACTGTTGGTGCTGTGTATCCATCTACAATTGATTGCCAAACTTGAAATCCCTGTGCCTATATATATGTCCTCATCCTTATTCTCCAAAAAGCATACTTTTGTCCATCAAACTGTGGTATTCCATTTTTATATGAGTTGGTACTCTCCATGATCTATCTTTCAGTGGTTAAACTAATTTTTGAAGGAACCTGCTCTGATACCAATTGTTGGATTACTGAGAGGGGGGGTGAATAAGTAATAGAGAAATTTAATCCTTTTTAACCATATAATCCAAGTGTTATATCAATGAAGCATTATCATTCAATAACTGCAGAGTAAATAAGAAATGAAAAAATGAACAAACATACACATACATAGTACACCAATGTTTTACTTGGAAACCCAAATCGGGAGAAAACCCCATAATTATTTTTCTTATATGTCTTGAAGAATTACATTCATTGGAAACACCAACTTCCTTTGTTTTCTAGTTGCAACTGGAAAGAGGCTCCAACCCCCTAGTTTCTCAGGCTACAACCTGAGGGAAGCTCCAACTCCCCAATTCTCTGGCTACAACCAGAAGGAGGCTACAACCCCCTATGTTCTCCGGATACAACCAAAAGGTGGCTACAACCACCTATCCTTGCCCCGCCCTTCTACCCTGAAGTAGATGTAGAATGATGGAACCACTATCAACCTGTCACTATGAGATATACCATTGTAAACCTGTATCAATAAATCTGAATCATGCATCAACCTGTACCTCAACCTGTAATCAACCTGTACCATAAACAAGTGCATCAACCATGCACCAACCTGTACCAAATAACTTGTAATCAACTCGTACCATAAACAAGTGCATCCAACCATGTACCAATCATGTGTCAACTACGCATCAACTATGACTCATCAATATGTACCAACATCATCAACTATACACCTCATGTATGTGCCAACTCATCAACTACTTGTCTCAACCATGTACTCAACATGTACCTCAACCAAAATCCCTCATCAATTTCATCCTCAAAATATGATTTTTAGCTCTATAATAGACCTGGTGTATATGATCACATTCCTACAAACCTTCCTTAACTTCAACAACAAGAGACTAGCATTTTCATCAAACGTTTCTTTACTCTCACATGCCTCGTTTTGGATTAGTCAACAACCCTAACGTGAAATAATCATAACTTTGTACCTATAATGTATAAATATCTGAAACTTATACAAAATTTTCTTCAATGTGTTTTATGCAATTCCTCCAGGTTTCACTACTTGGAACCTCTTAGAAAAGGAGTTATAGAAAAAATTACATACCTTCAGAATTCTGGCTTATTCTAGAGAGCAACCTTGTAGAGTGTGCCCCGCATGGAATATTTGTTGAATTGATATGCAACTATTACAAAAAATACTAAAGCCTTTACCCTAACCAACACATTTGGGGTCACTAAAGTTGGATATGTTATGAAGAAGTTATTACGTTTTTACCTGAAACACCTGTTTTTGACTAGTTTCAGGACTAACCACAAACCCTATTTTCCACGAAGTGTAAATCCAAAAATACAATGATACACAAGATGAATTTGTTACCAAAGATAATTATATATGTTTTCTCAATGGCATAGCAATTTAATGGTCTGAATCATTATATAGAACAAGTTATAGTGAAAATGGTGAGATGACCTGTAAATAACATACCTTAGAAAGCACCATCAAAATAATTTATCCTTCCTTGCATTTCAGCCTTATTTTCTTCACCTTCCCTCAGAATTTCGACGTAGATATACTTGGTTACCTCAGACACCTATAGAGCCTTTCCTCTTATTTATACTCTCCAAGTAGCTTCCTTAAAATCATCTTCTAGGTCACTTGCCCCACTTTCCTTATTTTAGGGTTAACCCACTTCTAATTTCTCCATTAAATTTATTATTGAAATAATTTATTTTGTATTAACTTTTAATTATAATACACTCATTACTTAACTTTATTATTTACCTTTTAAAATCTCTTAAACCACTTTGACTACTTTGACCTTCTGCGGCTTCTAGATGACATATGAGGGTCCTCCAACTTCGTAAGGCCATAACTCTCAAACCGTGAGGAGTTATGTGATGTTCCACATACCACCAGAAATGGAATGACATGTACTATACATATAGAATAGTATTATCTGAAAATATGTCATAATTCATACTGTTATGCATCAAAGAAACATCGGTCCATTACCCAAACCTTGGGTCTCCAACTTCTCATGGCCATAACTCTCTAACCGTGAGGAGTTATGTGATGTTCCACATACCACCGGAAATGGAATGACAAGAAATATCCATATAGGATAGTTTACCTGACAAATTTATTGTCCTTCATCTCATTATTCCACAATTAAGCATGGGTTCTCTTTCTCTGCAAAGCATCTTCCCGTGAGGGCTTTCACCATAAGGGGACCACTTTGGAGTTCATCCATCTTTGCTTCTTCTCAACCATGACAAGACAATAATGAGTCATCTTTACATCAAACTGTTGGATCATGTTTTCATTGATGCCAATGGTTTGATTATTTGGGAGATTGTTGGATCATACATCATTGATGCAAATGGTTTGGTTTGATTGATGTCATTGATTGATTGATGATTGATGAACAATGTATATGCATTGACGAGAATGATAGATGTCCAAGTGGAAACCAATTGATAAATATGGATCATTGATATGATGCCCTTGATGAGAATAATAGATGTCCAAGTGGAAACCAATTGATAAAGATGGATCATTGATATGATGCATTGATGAAGATGGATCAATGAGTTGTCATTGATACATGATGCATAGTTGATATATATGATGCAGTGGTGAATTGATGAAAATATGAATCATTATTGTCTTATCATGGTTGATAAGATGCACAAATGGATGAACTCCAAAGTGGTCCCCTTATGGTGAAATCCCTCAGGGGAAGAATCTTTACAATTTGAGTTATCCTAGGAGAATGGTTGGAGGACCCATGCTTGTATGTGGAATAATGAGATGAAGATAAATGAAGTTGTTGGTGAAACTATCCTAAATGGATAGTGCTTGTCATGCCATTTTCGGTGGTATGTGGAATGTCACATAACTCCTCACAGTTTGCGAGTTATGGCTCTATGAAGTTGAAGGACCCCCATATGATGGCTTGAAGCCCTAAAAGGTCAAAGAAGTCAAAGTGCTTGAAAAGAAGAAATCATTATTTAAATGATAAAGTAAAGTGACAAAATCAAGAAAGATTATTTAAATGATAAAATGAAGTGACAAAATCAAGAAAGAATATTTAAATGATAAAGTATTGGAGAACTTTCTATTCGTGGAAAGTGGTTAACCCTAAAATAAGGAAAATAGGTTAAGTGACCTAGAAATGGGTTAAGTAACCTAAAAATGGGTTAAGTGACCTAGAAGATAAAAGTATAAATAAGAAGCTAGGATCTCTTGTAAAATGCACATTTTGGTGATCATCTTTTTTGTGGATCAATGGAGAGCTTCTTGTGAATATCTTTTGGAGTATTGATGGAGAGCTTCTTGTGAGAGCATCTTATTGATGAGGATCTCTTGAGCATGATTGAAGATCTATTCTGAAGAAGAGAGAGAGAGGAGGATCTCATGGATGCATCAAAGTTTCGACAATGTTAGAGATCTTGACGGCAAAATTCTCGAATTCACAAAAAACCCTATTTTTTGATGCCCACGCGGGCTGTCTGTGTATAGGGTGTGTGTACACGCGGGCTGACTGTGTATAGGGTGAGTGTACATGCGGGCTGATTTTGTACAGGGAGCATGGAGTGGATAAAATCATGGAGACTTGTGTTTGAGATGGTGCCAAGCTCTTGGATGACGAGTCGGGTTCCAGATCTGCATTCTATGGCCTCAGATCTATCACTGAGACATTGGTATGATTACATTATTGTCTTGATGGATACTATTGTTTGATGTGTTTTGAATGCTTAGGGAATTCTTGTTATGGCTTCTATGATGTGGTTCAGTTTGGTTGATTTGGTTGATGGAGTGAGTAGCACTCTTGTGATTCAGTAATGACATGATTGCTATGGTATACTAGTTGTTTATACATGATTGAGATATCATTCATATTGATTTGTTGAGGAGCATGCGCAAGCTATTGGAGAGATTGGATGTATTGTGACTGGATGTGGGTCAGTTTGGGCAGTGGAAGATAGAAGAGAAAGTGATTGCAGGTTGAAGAGGATCTGAGCATGTTTCTCAGAAGCATACGCTTGTTGCATTATACACTGGTTGCGTTCACACGCAGGCTGTAGTGAGCCAGGGCGCGTGCACACCCGGACTGCACTACTGAAAGGTCGAGTACCTGTTGACATTGGACAAATTGATATCTGTTGAGGATTGTTGCCTCATCTCAGTTGGTGTTGAGGGTGTAAGCCGGGTCTTTCATTATAGAGCAGGTGCTCTTACAGAGTTGTACTCTATTCAGTTTTTGTTGATAAAACCCAAGGATTGTAGTCCATAATAAAAAGAAATTTGTACATACATATTGTGTTCTTTGTGTTCATTGTGGTGATGACTTGTTGATGATGTATTGCTGATATATGTTGCTGATATGTGCTCACATATAACTGGTTATAAATGACAACAATATGTAATTAATAAATGTTGAATGCTAATTGATGAGTTTTTGTGCAAGAGGGAAGTTTTGGGAAAAAGAGCCCCACAGTCATTCACCACCCCCCTCTAAGTGTGGTAGGTGTGTCCAACAATTGGTATCAGAGTGGGCCTTCACTACAAGCCTTAACAAGCTTGAAGGAGATCCATAGACACACAAATGGATGATGAAGTTCCAATCCTTGATGAGGAAAACTATTCTACTTGGAGAATAGAGATGAGAGTGTATTTGAAGACAATGGGAGAAACTATTTGGAAGGAAACCATCGGTGGATATGTTTTTTTGAAGAACAAGTCAAAGTTTACAGCTCAAATGGAAGGAAAGAAGAATGATGCATTGGCTCTCAAGACCATTCTTAGTGGACTCTCAAGCCCTATCAAAGAGAGCATGGGACAATGCACTTCCGCCAAGGATCTATGGCTAAAGCTAGAGGAGACATATCAAAGC
>ML777746.1:1410127-1420371 GCA_009831015.1 Picea engelmannii
GCAAAAAGGAAGAAAGTGAAGATACTTCAAATGAAGGTAAAGAACACTCAAAAACCCTTGATTGCAATGATGATGATGAATTTTTCTCTACAAGTGAAGAAGAAGATGTAGAAACAGTTTGTGTAAAGTTTGATGGCATTTATGCCATGAAAAGAATAGAAGGAAATCTATTAAAACTTCAAAAGGAAATTGAAGAGGGTTTATATAGATATATAAGTGATCATTATTATATAGACTATAAATATCTTTCGGATAACACTAAGAAGTTTCTTAGGATAAGTCTAAGGCACATCTTGAAGTTAAAAGAAATGATCAAGGAACAAGAAGAGAGAAATAAGACTAAATTAGAAGAAAAGGAAGAAGATATCACAAGACTAAAAGATGGAAAAGAAGATATGAATGTAGAAGATGAGATTAGCAAAAGTTTTGAAACTATTGTCCATCTCAAGACCCAAATTGAAGAAGCCAAAAGAATAGAGGAACTATTGAAGATTCAAATAAATGAAAAGGAAGATTCATGTTGCAAATTAGAAGCTGAAATTGTTGACCTTAGAAAGAAGGTAGAGAAGTCAAACAAATTCTTGAATAGCTCACAAATCTTTGATGAGATCTTGGAAAGTCAAAGGCCATCATGTGATAAATCAGGTCTTGGATACAAAGGAGAGGATACACATGTTGAAGCAAGTACCTCAAAGAAGCATAAGGTAAGTCCATAAAAGAAAGAAGATAATGTTGCAAAGAAACCATCTACACAAGGAAAATAAAATTTCAAAAGTACAAAGCAAGGAAGACATCAAGAAGCCATTTTTGGGACACCTAAGCAGAGGTATGAAGGTATTTTTCATGGGAATTTTTATTCATGTAATGGATATGGTCACAAATCTTTTGAATGTAAATCTTATGAAAGGAAAAATAATGGAATATTGTATAACACCATGAGGTGTTGGAGATGTGATCAAGTAGGACACATTTATGTTCACTATAACACTATGAGATGCTACAACTATAGTGGGTTTGGCCACAAATCCCAGGAGTGTTGGAACACAAGAAGAAAGTCCATGATGAGGACTTCACATAGAATGGCTAGAAGAAGGAATGAAGTAAGAAAGGGAGATATCTTTGAAAATATGGATGCTCATAGCTCAAGTTCTGAGGAGAAGGGTCATCTACAGAAGTGAGTGAAGAAGACAGAGTAGCCAGATCATAATGAAATACTGAAGGGAAGTACAAAAGTATCATCTACTGAGGCACACACGAGTGACAGTGGTGACAGTCGCATGCATACGCATGCTGAACTTGAATAGGTCGCATACACATGCACTCTATTGTGCATCATGCCACGTATATGTTGTAAAGCATTGGAAAAAGGGAAATGCACATGGCTTGGAGTTTGATGTGATGGTATAACTCTGTATTACATGGTTTGACATTGTTTATTGCAGGTTATGACAGTGTTTGATGCAGGTTTTCATGGTGATATCACACAATGGTATAATAAAAATAAATATTGGGTGCATGGCACTAACCCAAGAGTATGGATTGATGCTGATCTGCTGGGATTAATCATTTTTTGATGTTGATGGTGTTGTACATGGCTGGTATATCTTATGATGTATTATTGGAAGCATATGTTGATATCATGGTGCATGCATTTTGCATATGGATTGGGCTACATGTTGAGACATATGGTTGGTGAGTTGATGAGGTGATCATGTTATACATCATGGTTTGATCTATGTGTGATGCATGATTGGTACATTTCTAGTACATTAGTAGAGGCTCTTACTGGCATGATGATTGGCACATGTTTTATGGAGGACTTGGCATACATGTATGGGACTCGTCATTTTGTGGTATTGGTGCATAGTAGTACACTCATATATGGTATTACATGATTTTCACAACATTGGTATTTGTTTGATACATGATTGTGGCACTTGGTTCATGATGGAGACATATCATGAGTAATATGATACATTGTTTGGCATGTTGGTGGATGCACGTGATTGAAATATTGGTAGATTCACATGTTGGCATATGGTGGATACATTTTCATGGATGATATCTTTTGGCACATTGTTGATGTACATGGGTGTTTTTCATGGTGGGCACAATTTGGTACATGATGTACTTGGTTGATATATTCATTCATGATTATATATTTCATTGATGACATATATTTTGTTTCATGATGTATGGTATGGCACAAGTTTGATGCATGAACAGGTCCAAGGATCGTCATATGGTAGAATATTGTTCATCTTGCAGAGAAGATAGGGGGAGACATAGCCTTAGGGGGAGTCATACTTCTTCCCATGATTCTAGGAGGAGATATTTATCAGATGCATACCTAGAAAAGATCCCTATATTTGAAGAAAGAACACAGAAGCATAATTCTAGGAGGAGCGATGGTCACAGGAGGAGTATGTGCGATGTATTTTCAGCATTACATCAGATTGATATCCCTTGTTAAAAAAGGGAGAGATTAATCAGCGGAAACAAGACAGGGGGAGAAACCCCAAGAGGAGAATGGCCCTTTTACATTGATGTCAAAGGGGGAGAGATAATCACATTGATGTGATTGATGTCTATTGATGGGAGAGATTGATGTGGAGAGATAGTCACATTGACTATTGATGAAGAGCATGCCTTGTCTACATGTTGACATCAATAATTGGTAATTGGAGTTGACATCAATGTTGGTATTTCCATCAATGCCAAAGGGGGATATTGTTGGATCATGTTTTCATTGATGCCAATGGTTTGATTATTTGAGAGATTGTAGGATCATATGTCATTGATGCAAATTGTTTGGTTCGATTGATGTCATTGATTGATGTCAAGTAATTGATTGATTGATGATTGATGAACAATGTATATGCATTGATGAGAATGATAGATGTCCAAGTGGAAACCAATTGATAAAGATGGATCATTGATATAATGCCCTTGATGAGAATAATAAATGTCCAAGTGGAAACCAATTGATAAAGATGGATCATTGATATGATGCATTGATGAAGATGGATCAATGAGTTGTCATTGATACATGATGCATAGTTGATATATATGATGCAGTGGTGAATTTATGCAAAGATGAATCATTATTGTCTTATCATGGTTGATAAGATGCACAAATGGATGAACTCCAAAGTGGTCCCCTTATGGTGAAAGCCCTCACGAGAAGAAGCTTTACAGATTGAGTTATCCTAGGAGAACGGTTGGAGGACCCATGCTTGTATGTGGAATAATGAGATGAATATCAAAGAATTTGTTGGTGAAACTATCCTATATGGATAGTTCTTGTCATGCCATTTCCGATGGTATGTGAAATGTCACATAACTCCTCACGGTTTGCGATTTATGGCTCTAGGAAGTTGAAGGACCCCCATATGATGGCTTGAAGCCCCAAAAGGTCAAAGAAGTCAAAGTGATTGAAAAGAAGAAATCATTATCTAAATGATAAAGTAAAGTGAGAAAATCAAGAAAGATTATTTAAATGATAAAATGAAGTGAAAAAATCAAGAAGGAATATTTAAATGATAAAGTATTGGAGAAATTTCTATTCATGGAAAGTGGTTAACCCTAAAATAAGGAAAATAGGTTAAGTGTCCTAGAAATGGGTTAAGTAACCTAAAAATGGGTTAAGTGACCTAGAGTATGAAAGTATAAATAAGAAGCTAGGATCTCTTGTAAAATGCACATTTTGGTGATCATCCTTTTTGTGGATCAATGGAGAGCTTCTTGTGAATATTTTTTGGAGTATTGATGGAGAGATTCTTGTGAGAGAATCTTATTGATGAGGATCTCTTGAGAATGATTGAAGATATATTATAAGGAAGAGAGTGAGAGGAGGATCTCATGGATGCATCAAATTTTCGACAATGTTAGAGATCTTAACGACAAAATTCTCGGATTCATAGAAAACCCTATTTTCTGATGCCCACGTGGGCTGTCTGTGTATAGGGTGCATGTACACACGGGCTAATTGTGTATAGGGTGAGTGTACACATGGGATGACTGTGTATAGGGAGCGTGGAGTGGATAAAATCATGGATACTTGTGTTTGAGCTGGTGCCAAGCTCTTGGATGATGAGGTAGGTTCCAGATTTGCATTATATGGCCTTAGATCTATCACTGAGACACTGGTATGGTTACATTATTGTCTTGATGGATACTATTGTTTGATGTGTTGTGAATTCTTAGGGAATTCTTGGTATGGATTCTATGATGTGGTTCAGTTTGGTTGATTTGGTTGATGGAGTGAGCAACACTCTTGTGATTCAGTAGTGACATGATTGCTATGGTATAATAGTTGTTTATACATGATTGAGATAACATTTGTATTGATTTGTTGAGAAGCATGAGAAAGCTATTGGAGAGATTGGATGTATTGTGACTGGCTGTGGGTCAATTTGGAGAGTGGAAGACAGAAGAGAAAGTGTTTGTGTTAGGGTCCTAACCCGCACATAGGTAGAACAATATATTCTGATGTAATAAAGGTCAATATTAATAAGGCCTTTCAATAAAATAGAATAAGGTGGATGTAAGAAGACCTAATAGAAGCTTCCGCTTCTAGAAGGATCTTCCTCTAGATGCTTCTTTTTAGTATAAATAGGAGTCGAGGGAATGAGAACCCTAGCTTAGATATATTTGTAATAGATCTCTGCTCAACTGGAGGTTGCCCCCTCGAAGAGGCCCGTGAACATTGCTTTCAGATTCAAAGTGCTATTTCTATTGTTATTCTTATATCATTTCAATGCTATTGTGGTGAATGTTCTAGTTATATTGATGTTATTCTGCCATTACTAGAATTTTATTTCTATTTTGCATACATTTTATATCTGGTATATTACAAGTGGTATCAAAGCACTTTCCTCGACAGAAAGTCTGGGTTAATTTTATTTTTTTCAAGTTAGATACGTATTCCGGTGTCTTTAAGCCACAGAGATCTATCGTTACACGCATAAACCCGCGGTTGAGGGATTCATACACACAGGAAATACAAGTGGTACTTAAGCACACATCTGTTGGCCAACCTTGTAACCCTTGTTGGTACCCCTTCGAGTGCTAGCACATCAGACAACACCTGTGTACGGATCAACCTAGATTACCTGAAGCCCTCTTTAGATAAACCGATTGGTTGTCTAACTGCTATAGTGTCACCGAGAACAACACTCAGGAAGATACTTTCTAGTACATGGGTAGTTGGGTAGTAGGTCACATTGAAAGTGATGGTTCTGCAAGGTATGGGAATGAGAGGAATGGTCACCTTTAATATGTCGAGGTGAACATTCCTCTCATTCCCATACCTTGCAGAACCATCACTTTCAACGTGACCTATGCCTTCCGCGGGTGGATGTGACCAAATTTGATGGCTCAGACCCAACTGGTTGGGTAACCCAAATGGAACATTACTTCTCTTTATACGACATTACAGATGACTTCGCCAAACTCTGGTATGGTGTTCTCCATATAGATCAAGAACATTGGCAATGGTGGCAATGGAGAAAAAATTCTCATCAAGGGTATATTTCTTGGACACACTTTGTGGTAGAGATTTATGGACGCTTTGACACTGACACCAACCATTTGGATTGTTTGAAAATTCTGAATCAATTAGGAACAATGGAAGACTTTATAGCTACCTTTGAGTGCCTGGATTTTAGAATAGAGGGCATGTTTGATGCCTTTTCCGTGAGTGTTTTATCAGCGGCCTCAAGGATGAAATTTGGGCCCATGTCCTCATGGCTAGGCCTGAGATTTGGGTGGAGGCTACCAAAAGAGATAAATAAGCACAATAGGTTGTATCTTCTCAAAACCACAAACCCTCCTTTATCCCTCTCCCTAAACCAATAAATCCCACTACTCCCTCTTCTCCACTAAAGATCCAAAAATTGACTAGGGATGAAATGGCTGAATGCCAACTCAAAGGCCTTTGTTATAACTGTGATGCCAAATATTTCCCAGACCACAAGTGTAAAGAACAAAATATTTTTATGGCCATCTCCAAGGAGATTTCAGAAGAAGATGAAGAAACTCCCTTTGTATCTGAGTCATCTGAATCCACTGACATAACCCCTCCCTTAGACCCTCCCGAAGTAGAACCGGTCATTTCCCTCAATGCTCTCACTGGCTTCTCTGCTCCCCAAACCCTCAAGCTAATCGGTTACATCAAGCATCGAAAGGTCATCATTCTGGTTGATAGTGGCAAAACCCATAATTTTATTCATCACTGCATTGCCCAAGAAACTCATTGCTACATCCATGCCGTCAATAATTTCCAAATCATGATTGCCAATGGTGGTTCCATGAAATGTGGAGGGCGTTGTTAAAATTTGCATCTCCAAATTGATGACTACCACCTGAAATCCCATATGTTTTCTATCAACATGGGAGGTTGTGACATTGTGTTGGGTGTAGACTTGCTAAGGACTTTGGGTCCCATTCTCATGGATTTTAAAGACTTAAACATGCAATTCGACCAGGAGGGCCACCAATATAAGTTCCAAGGCATCACCACTGGTTCACCTGAGATCATTAGTTCCCATCACATGGAAAAATTGCTCAAAAAGGGTCATTCTGGTGTTATCGCCCAACTCTATGCCATACAAGAAACAAAGACACCCTCGGTACCACAAGACTTCCAAGCCATCCTGTCTAAACATCAATTGGTCTTTTCCACTCCACAAGGCCTCCCTCCTCGTGGTGTTCATGATCATTCCATTCCCCTTGTTCCTGGAAGCCTTCTTCCCAATATCCGTCTGTATCGTCACCCCTTTTCCCCAAAAAATGAAATTGATAAAATGGTCCAGGAACTCCTTAATGCAGGCGTTATCTACCCTAGTACGAGCCCCTACTCATCTTTTGTGGTCATGGTCCTGAAGAAAGAAGGTTCTTGGAGAATGTGTCCTGACTTCTGTGCCCTCAACAAACTTACCATCAAAGACAAATTCCCCATTCCTATCATTGATGACCTCTTGGATGAATTGAGTGGCGCTCAATTCTTCACTAAAGTGGATCTTCGTTCGGGCTACCACCAGATATGTATGAAAGAGGTAGACATTCCCAATAATTCCTTTAGAACTTATGAGGGGCACTATGAGTTTTTTTTCATGCCCTTTGGCTTGTGTAATGCCCCCTCCAACTTCCAAAGCCTCCTGAATCATGTCTTCCGTCCTTTTCTCCACCATTTTGTCTTAGTTTTCTTTGATGATATCCTCATCTATAGAAAAACCTGGACAGACCGTCTTGCTCATGTGGATCGAGTTCTCCATCTACTCTCTCAGCACCAACTTTTCCTAAAACAGTTTAAATGTGCTTTTAGTGCCTCAGAAGTAGAATACTTTGGTCATCTGGTTGGCAAAGATGGTGTCAGGGTGGATCCTAAAAAGATTGAAGCTATGCAAGACTGGCCTCACCCAAATAATCTTAAGAGATTGCGTGGATTTCTAGGCTTAACAGGGTATTATCGCAAGTTTGTTAAGAATTATTGGAAGATTGCAGCACCTCTCACTGCTCTCCTAAAAAAGAACTCTTTCACTTGGACTCCAGTCGTTGCTCAATATTTTCAAACCTTAAAGATGGCCATGTGCACCACTCCAGTCCTCGCCCTTCCTGATTTCACAAAGACCTTTGTGTTGGAATGTGATGCCCCAGGGAAAGAAATTGGTGTTGTCCTTATGCAAAAGGGTTGACCTTTGGCCTTTACCAGCAAGAAAATATTTGAAAGAAATCTGGGCAAATCCATCTATGAAAAGGAAATGTTGGCTATTCTGCATGCCGTGGATCTATGGCATCCTTATCTATTGGGGCAATGTTCCCAAATTAAGACAGACCATCAAAGCCTCAAGTATTTTCTGGAACAATGCATTTCCTCCCCAGAACAAAAAAAATGGGTGACTAAACTCTTTGGATATGATTATGAGATCATTTATAAGAAAGGAAAAGACAACGTGGTTGTGGATGCACTTTCTCGAAAATATGAAGACGAAGGATCCATTTTTTCTCTTTCATTCATTGTATTAGATTAGCTCCAAGTCGTTCGCCAGGAATGGCTACAAGATTCCAAAAGTTCGGAGTTGATCCACCAATTGCAGTCCAATGCTCCAGCTTCTCCAGGGTACTCTTGGCTCCATGAGGAACTTTGATACAAAGGCCATTTGTATTTAAGTAAACAATCAAAGCTTAAATCCATGGTACTTTCTGAGCTTCATGCTACACCCACAATAGGGCACTCCGGGTTCGCCAAAACCTATGACAGGGTCAAACGTTCATTTTTATGGGATGGTATGAAACATGACATGCGTAATTTTGTAGCTGAATGTGATGTGTGTCAACACAACAAGGGAGAAACAGTCAAATCGTCGGGCACACTACAACCGCTCCTGATTCCACTTTCTATTTGGAAGGATATCTCTATGGATTTTATTACCGGCTTACCCAAATAGGGAAATAAATCCGTCATCATGGTGGTTGTTGATTGCCTTTCCAAGTATGCTCATTTCTGCGTCCTTCAACACCCATTTACAGCATCCACGGTGGCTCAAATATTCATGGATCAGGTCTTCAAGATTCATGGCATGCCTCACTCTGTTGTTTCTGATCGTGACCCAACTTTCACAAGCAATTTTGGCAAGAACTGTTCAAGATACAAGGCACCGAATTGCATCTCAGCACAACTTATCATCCCTAGACTAATGACCAAATGGAAGTTTCCAACAAGTGTTTGGAAACATATTTGAGGTGTTTTACCTCGGAAAAGAAAAATTAGTGGGCTCAATGGTTACCCCTAGCTGAATGGTGGTACAAAACTTCATACCATACAACTACACGCATGACTCCTTTTGAAGCGGTATATGGACAGAAGCCACCTTTAGTTCTCTCATAATTACCAGGTGCCTCAAAGGTCCAGGTGGTTGACCTAAAACTTACAACTCAAGAGGCTATTATCCATACCCTCAAAGAGAATTTGGTCATGGCATAGAATCGTATGAAGCAACAAGCAGATCAAGGTCGCTCTGAACGTCAATTTGCAGAATGGGATCAGGTGTTTCTTCGACTGCAACCTTACAAGAAAACTTCCCTCAAGGCCGATCATTGTCAGAATCTAGTGACCAAATTCTATGGTCCTTATACTGTGCTCAAGCATGTGGTACAAGTCGCCTATCAGTTAGCTTTGCCCAGCCATTCGAAGCTACATCCCGTTTTTCATGTTTCATGCTTAAAGAAGGTGATTGGAGCTAAGTGCCAAATTCAAACCAACCTTCCAGAGTTAGCTGAAGAAGGATCCATTTGGCTACAGCCAAAAGTAGTTTTGGACTAGTGTGAGCGTCGCCTATGTCAGAGAACCATCAAGGAAGTGCTAGTCCAATGGAAAGATACATCTCCAGCAGACGCCACTTGGGAACCAATTACCATTCTGCAACAATTTCCTCATCTCAAGCCTTGAGGACAAGGCTATTTTTAAGGGGGTGGACATGTTAGGGTCCTAACCCGCACATAGATAGAACAATATATTCGGATGTAATAAAGGTCAATATTAATAAGGCCTTTCAATAAAATAGAATAAGGCAGATGTAAGAAGACCTAATAGAAGCTTCTGCTTCTAGAAGGATCTTCCTCTAGATGCTTCTTTTTAGTATAAATAGGAGTCGAGTGTATGAGAACTCTAGCTTGGATATATTTGTAATAGATATCTGCTCAACTAGAGGTTTCCCCCTCAAAGAGGCCCGTGAACATTTCTTTCAGATTCAAAGTGCTATTTCTGTTGTTATTCTTATATCATTTCAGTTCTATTGTGGTGAATGTTCTGGTTATATTACTGTTATTATGCCATTACTAGCATTTTATTTATGTTCTGCATACATTTCTATTTGGTATATTACATATTGCAGGTTCCAGAGGATCTGAGCATGTTGCTCAGAAGCATACACTTGTTGCATTATACACTGGACACATTCACACATAGGCTGTAGAGAGCCAGGGTGCGTGCACACGCGGGCTGCACTACTGACATGTCGCATACCTATTGACATATTGATATATGTTGAGGATTGTTGCCTCATCTCAGTTGGTGCTGAGGGTGTAAGCTGAGTCTTGCATTATAGAGCAGGTGCTCTTACAGAGTTGTACTCTATTCAGTTGTTGCTGATAAACCCCAAGGATTGTAGTCCATAATAAAAAGAAAATTGTACATACATCTTGTGTTCTTTGTGTTCATTGTGGTGATGACTTGTTGATGA
>ML777746.1:1420421-1492198 GCA_009831015.1 Picea engelmannii
ACATCTAACTGGTTATAAATGACAACAATGGGTAATGAAAAAATGTTGAATGCTAATTGATGAGTTTTTGTGCAAGAGGGAAGTTTTGGGAAAAAGAGCCCCTCACTCATTGACCCCCCCCCCCACTAAGTGTGGTAGGTGTGTCCAACACAAAGAATCTTGGGTCCATTACCCAAACCTTTGTGCTGCGGGGATTTCTTCAAGGGTTGACATCAATGAAAACCAACCTTAATCAACACTTCTTCCATTACGATTGGATCCAAGGCCTCATCCTTCTTTCCTTCATCTATATCTTCCTTCATTTCTCCATCTCTTTTCAGTGCTTCCCCCCTTCCCCCATGCACACAGGGAAGTTTAGCTATCTGATGCTATTGTCATTACACCTTTGTTATATAGTAAAATATTGATGGAAGTATACAAATATATGATATAACTACCTCTAGGTACCTTCAGGAATTCTTTCTTTGTTGTACTATAAGACTTCACAGTATCTAATGCAAATTCTATGATAAATCCTGCAACAATGTTGTCTAACCAGAAATCTACTGCTCGTGTAAATTTATTATCAACTTGTTGTAACTATGCAATCTCCACAGAATTCCACTCTAGATTTTTGATCCAATTTGTAGGGTGGTTGTCTTTCAACCTCAATATCCACTCCTGCAACACATGCAGGAAATCATAGAAAAATACTTCATGCAAGTCTCTAAATACATACTTTCCCAAATATTTGCGCAGTGTTAACTTCGGGTTTTTGTTATCTTTCTATGCAAATTCCAGCTCCTTTGTTTTCAACCAGCTCTCTATGTCCGCCTTCGTTGGGTTCCATGGTCTAAACATACCCTTTTATAATCTCATTCTTTTTAACATTTCCTCACCATATCTGACATTATTTTCCCAATTCTTCAGCAGATCTCATTCACTCAATCCCTTTCTGTTCCAGCTAGCAAAAAAATCATTTGTTGGTTACTTCTACTTCTCTCTTGCTACCTTTCTTGGGCTGATCCAGGTTCATTTCTATCATGGTTTCCAACAAAACCCATTTAAAACTATAGACCCCTTTGGTAAACCAGAAGGAAACGCAATACACAGAGTGCACTGCACAGTCTCACCCGAGATAGTTCTATTGGTGGATGCAACACTCAGGTGCTTGCAGCCTGGGAATGAGTGGGGATATGGGATTAAAATATATGACCTTCATTTGTTACTTTAACATTCAACTTATATTGAATACCCTATTATTCTTATTCACGCATATGAAATAACATATCTAACTAGTCATTCATGCATTTATTTAACATCTAATCATTGACAGTAAAGGAAATACATGATATTCAATCACATAACATATGATCTAGCATGGTTCGCCCATCCTAGGTTACGTCCACAAAGATTTGGTTGCTCTTCTCTTTTATTATGGTGTTCCCAAAACTATAGCGCCATGTGCATTACAATTCTCCATCAAATAGGTCAAGATCTACAATGAGGCAAACTGTATCACACCAGGCTCCTCAGCGTGTGATCTAACCCTCAAGATCTACCCTATTTCCTCTACTTAGCTCAACAACTTACAAAACATATCAGATTTACAATCATTCTGGCTTCAAATGGCATAGTAACACTGACCAAAACTCGAGCCTTATTCCAACAACCCAACCCCTGACCTAGACCTCCTAGGTACCTACTTATACATGTTTTTGTCTTACCAACCATTACATAATCTTACCAAACCCTAACCCTATCATGGCTAGGTATTCTTGCATGCGTTCCTCATATTCTTTCCTCTTCTACATGCACATATGTCTTGCACGTGTTGCTTTTCCTACATGTGTGTATTCCTTACACGGGATTTTATTGCATGCATGTCTTCCTTACACGTTGTGTTTTTTCCCAAAGCTGGGCCTGCGCCCAACAATGGGTGCACTAAGAATTGGTGCCATGCAGTGCATATTCTAGTTTACGCAAAAAACCATTGGTGCACGGTCTAGAGTTGAGATGTGCACAAAGATAGTGATGCACAAGTGTTTTCACTAAAGTTTGGAATGTTAAAATCATCTAAGGAATCCAAAGAAGGGATTTTGATAAAATAGTGAAAATTTTTCATGTAATTGCTGCATGAAATCATCTAAAAAATCTTAATTGCGTGCACATTTTACAAATTTATTAGCGATTAGAGTGGGAAAAAGTTAGTGGAGAAAGTTAAAAAGCATGGAATATACGCAAAGGAATTATAGTCTTGATGATGGATTTGTATATCTGTATATGGGTTTCGGTGATGATGGTACAATATCCAAGGGGGTGTTGGACACACCGACCACACTGAGATGGGGGGTGAATCAGTGTGAGTCTCTTTTTACAATTCTTACAAAAATCTTAGTTAGCAATCACCATTTACTCATTACTTCTATTGACACTTAGTTTCTTGCATGCAAACATATCTCAACAACATTGTTGGCCCTTGACCAAGTTTTGGGAGATTCTTGGTCATAGTGACCTATTTTGAGACTTCGACAGCCATTGAAGGAGAAGCACAAGACGAAGTGGAGATCAAGGGATCTCGACCCACTTTTGGGTCCTTTTTGGGTTTTTGGGATTATGTAACAAGATTGGGATGTCGACCCATGGGTTTACACATGATTAGGCCTATTTTGTAATGTATAAATAGATGTATAGGTATCTATAAGTGGAATAGTGCATCTATGTGATGTGAAAGTATTCTAAGTGCAAGTAGGGTTTTGTAAGCGCTTTGTGCATGACTGTAAGAGACTTGCAAAGCTAAGTGCAGGTACTTGTAACAGATTGTGGAGGGCTTAGTGTTGTAATGCAAGGAAGAAGGATATAACGAGCTACGTAGATCTTTTGTCCTATGCGGAGTAAGGGTTTTGATGGCTTTGTGCTTGAAATTGATTGACTGAAGACAATAAATAAAAAGAGTTGGTGGACATAACTCCAGGGTGGGGGTGAACCACGTAAACACTATGTTGTCTTGCTTTGTGCTTGTCTGGATGTGTTTATATCTTCTTTTTCTAAGTGCTTAGAGATGATTAGATAGATATTCTTATGCTTAGTGATAATGATGTATAAGAATGTTAAATCTGATCTATATGAATGTGCTGAGTGCTTGATCTGCTAGATCTGAACTATCTATTGGTGCTAAGTGCTTAAGTACATTATATTAGTGTGAATGTTGCAACGCCCTGTTTTATCAAGGAAGTGATTATTGATTGTATATTGAGGAACTGATGGTGCTAAGTGATTTATTAAGTATTATAATCACAGATATGTATCCCAGCTAAGGTTGAAAACACCTGAGTCTTACAACCACCCCTGCCTCTACCTTGGGTGAGACTTCATCTGCTTCGCAGGTGTTTTCGAAAGGGTCGGTAGTTAGGGCTTTGTTGGTGCATTGTTGTAGTGTTGAACCCTGGGTCTGTACCTATGCCAACAAATTGTTCCGTTGTCGGGACCTGAAACTATGATTGCTGGGAATTGAGAAAGAAGAAGCTTTGTGCAAAGATCCATCTTGAAACTGTGAAAGCTCTGTGTGTATATCTGTTTCCCTAGTGTGCAACATTCTACTTGACCTAAGAATATCTGTGCCAAGGAAAATAAGTTCGATCTGAATAAAATATGTAAGATCCAAAAGATTTGTTCCCTAAGAAAGGTAAAAGTGGGAATTCATGATTAAAAAGAGGTAAGATCTGTAAGCTTTGTACTCTGATAAAGGTAAGAATAGTTAAAATCTTTAGATCTGGAAGCTTTGTGCTTTGTAGAAGTAAGATAAGTGGAAATTTTTGTTTCTAGAGTATGGATCTAGGTATGTTTAATAGAGTTTGTCCTAGTTTGAAAACTAGGGCATTAATAGATGAAAGAAGATTTGATATGAGTAGATCTGATAAGAATAGTGAAAGATATGTTATACCTATGCATAGAAAGAATGTTTGGACTAACAAATGGATGCAGGATAATAGAAAGAATTTATTTTAGGTTAGCTCCTATGATCCTAGTGCGTAGTATAGGAGAATATGGGGATCATTTAAAAGAAAGAGATGATTAACCCTCTATTATAGCTACAGAAAACTAGGACACCTTGCTAAGGCATGCCCTGGGAGAAGACCTGGTTGTCTTTGTTGCAAAGCTATGAACCATGAAGTGTTGGATTGCCCTAGAATGATTTCTAAGCTTGAAAGTATGAACATAAGACAAGAGAACCCTAAGGCAGATCCAAAAACTAAGGCTATAGCAGAACCCTAGAAAGAATTAAGGAAGGTATTTCTACAAATGGAAGAAGCCTTGAATGACCACCGACATGTTATATTATCAGAGATCTTTAAAGACAAGGAATGCCTTGAAGCAAGAGATCTTTGTATCTAAATTCATGAGAGAGAGAGAGAGAGAGAGAGAGAGAGAGAGAGAGAGAGAGAGAGAGAGAGAGAGAGAGAGGAGAGAACGTTGAGACTCTGTTGTAGTCCATCATTTGTAAACATCTGTATAGACATTCATAGATAATACAAAAATCATTTTTTCCTGCATATGATTCTGTGTGTGTTTATATGTTTTATGAACGAATGTCAACTGTGTGTTTATATGAGTTTATGTTGTAGATGTGTATGAATAATTTCCATCTGTGATAGATAGACTTCCCTATCTGTATGTGAGTTTGTTGGAGTTGTTTCTCAATTCTTTTAGGCTGTGCAAGGAGTGCACGGTAGGGTATTGAACCTTTGTAGCTAACACAAGGAGTGTGCATCTTAACTCTTTCGATTAGGAGAAGAACGTGACAAGAGGGGACCCCATAACAATTACAGAGTCAAAAAGAGAGCCTCAAGGTTACTGAATACCTTAGAAGGGATATTGTGCAGAGGAGGCACAAGGAAACAAAATTGCTGAAGATTTTATAGAGCTCTACTAGGAGGGCATCGAGGAAATGCAAGTGTGCACAAGGAGAACTCTATCTCAAGTTTTGAGAAGAGGAGTGTTGGAGGATAAGACACTTACAACGTTAATGAATAATCTGGAAAGTTCAATAAGGAGTGCTTGAGAAGAAGTTGCCAAGAGGGAACATATATCCCCTTTGAAGGATGCAAAAGGGATGAGTCCCTTGGATATTCGAGCAAGCCAAAGCTCAGAAGGAACATTGCCATTTCAAACAAATTCTCTACACAGGGTTCAAAAGGATGAGAACAGTTCAAATAGTGGATTGTGAATCGAGCGCAAGGAGTGCACAGAAGTGGATTTATTCCAAGTCCCAAAGCTCAAGAAGAAAAGTGCAAGTCGAGACTCAAAGTAGTTGATCTCGCAGGAGAAGGTTCTGAATCCGAACCTTTGAAAATTATCGAGAAATCCTTCATTTGAAGGAAGGCGTAGAAACATAAGAGGATGAATATATGGTAGCCATTGGATTGGTTGCAAAGAGAAAATCTGCTAGCAGGAAAACCCCCCCTATGGCTACACCAGGGTTTACAATGTAGGTAGATCAATAACAGTTTAAAGTATCCTACTTCTCTAACTTCCCCAAACATACCCCATACTTATGCAAGAAATAAAAATGAGAAGGATCAGGTAACTGTACCTTTACTCTGTGTCTGGTGATGATCCTCTCGTGCTTGATCACTTCGCTGACTACAAACCTCCTTCCAATCTTGGCCTGAATTCAAATATAGTTAAACATAAAGATACAAGCATACATTTCATACTTAAATAAGGGTTATATGTTAGAATAAAAACATAAATCAAATGCAAACACTTGACACATCATGTTTTGGGACATGAAAAGTACTTCTTTTATTGATAATACAATGATAACTTACAACCAAAGTCGGCTACTGCTCCACGAACCTAGTCTTGGCTCCTCTTCACCAAGCTCCAAGTGCATCTCCGTATAAATTATCCTCTCAACCTTCTTCTTGGGAAGTATAGTGGGTTTATGATGGACGAAGGAAGGCAAATTGGGGAATTCTAAGGCAATTCTCACAAAAGGGCTGCAAATGCTTGGGGCAAGGAGGGGATGTGAAACGGGTAGAGTTTCATTGTTCTTATGTCCATATGTGGAATGAGACCCAAACACATCCTTTTATATGACAAAAGGATGGTTATTCGGTTGGGTGATGGGCTATATGCAGTGGATTAGTTGGGAAACTACCCAATAGCCTGTAATCTCAACGAATTGCTTGCAACTTTTTAATTTTTTCAACTTTTGCAAGTAAACGCGGGTTGTAGTGGTGAAACATGCATACGTACATGGGTTGTAGTGGTGAAGAAAGAATATGTACGCCGACAGTAGTGGAGCAGGGTGCATACATCTTCAAAAAATTGGTTTTTTAGAAGAGAAACTCAGTGATGGATTGGTAAAAAATGCAAGTAAGAGGGCCAAATGCCAGGTATATATATGTAGAGAAATTTAGGGTTATAACAGATGCCCCCTAATGTGTGATATCAAAAGAGCATCTGATGGACGAAATACATTACAAAATCTTCACCAATGTGCGTAACGCGTGATCCCGGGACCAAAGTTCGGGAGGTGCCATCTGCAGAAATAAAAATTGTCTCTCTGAGGCGGGCATGCCCATGCTCGGGATGAAATAAATAATGGCTTCCAATCAAATAAACTAAATATCCATGTAATATAACTATATAAAGTGTATCTGTGAGCAATACACAATAGATCTACATATCAAAATCAAAGATATACAAGTATAGTATCCATCTTCAAGAAACCAATGACACTTGATGGCTGGAGATGAGGTCTTCAGAGCTCGAGAAACAACTTCAAGATCTTCAAAAATCGGGTAGGAGTACAATGTGAGTGTATGAAGTTTCTACCCAGAGGTCTTCGATGACTCATCGAGAAAAGACAAGAGGATCTCGATGATCAGGCAAAGAACTTCATTGATTTCGAACAAGGACTTGATTGGAATTTTGGGATGGTCGGGCATGAGGGAAAGAGAGAAACTGTAGAAATGCCGACTCAGGTTGGGTGAAAATTTCCTTGGACAAGAGCACAAAATATGATCAAACTAAGGCAGCATGATATTAACATAAGTTCATGATGCAGGAGGCAACGCAAACTCTCCATGTGTTTGGAAGAATAACCAAACAGAGGAGGACACAACTCTATGTAGTGAGAACAACTTCCTAAGGTCATATTAAATCCCAAAGCTTGACGAACAAACGAAAGGATGTGATTTTTCCAAGGGAGACTCATTGTTCTACCAAAAGAGAATATATATTTCCCGTCCCCTCTTTTTGTTTTTTTTAATATTTTTCTTGTCTTTTTCAATTTTTAAAAGAGCTTGAAAAATAATAAAATAATGATACGTTACAAAGGAGGAACAAGTGTCGCAAGCATACTAGTTCCAAGTGAAAGGAACACACTAATTTTCAGAGAAAGGAGACATGCGTAGGAAAAGGACACTCAGGGAAAATTCCTCCATGGTTCAAGGTGTCAGGTCGCAAAGACAAAGTGCTACAAGTATTGCATATAAGGCATGCTTCAAAGGTTTAGTTGAGAGTAATATGGATCTGACATTAGGACAAATATGCAGAGATGCAAATGATATTAGCAAGACACAATGAAACCCCCTTCAATGTAATTTTTAACGATCCCATAGAAGGTAAACTCGGTAGTGTTTTCACGTTTAGAGAGTGAAAAAACGTAAAAGAAGACTCCATTGGGGTACCTTTTTAATAAATAGTCTAGTCAGTTCGAAAAGGGGGTAAACTAGCACTGAAAAGACGTCTGTTCAAATCCATTTTAATGAGTGTGACACAGACAAGATCACTCGACAATCTTTTCAATTTCAAGGAGTTTGAAAAGAGATTACCTATGGACTCACTTCCTTTTTCTAGATTTAGTCTCCTTAGCCCGAAAAAGTATAAAATTTATTGAGGAGAACTCTCACGACGAGACGAATATCTCGAGGTGTACCTTTTTCCTCCATAATCTATAGGTTGGAAAAAGGGGTAAACTCATGCCAATAGATGTTCTTTTGGACCAATTTAATGAGTGTGAAGAAACAAGGTCACTCGACGATCTTTTCAATTTTAGGGAGTCTGAAAATAGCTTAACTATGGACTCCGTGGGGGTTCCTTTTTCGTAAGTAATCTCCAAGGCCCGAAAAAGGTGATAAATCAAAACCAAGGAGAATGTTTCTTTTTCATAAATTTAGTCCCCCAAGCCTGAAAAAGGGTTAAACTTATACCTGAGAATACTCTTCTAGTGAACCGAAGTTCCTAGAGTATACCTTTATTCATACAATTGACCATCCAGACCAAAAAAGGGGTAAACTACTGTCGCACAGACGTGCCTTCAAGTTTTAGTTTGGTGAGCATGAAGGGAAACAAGATCGCTCGACAATCTTTTCATGTTTAGCGAGTCTGAAAAGGGCTTAAAGAAGACTCTGGGAGGTTACTTTTCTCAGCTAATCTAGACAAGATTGAAAATCATAAATGTAGTCTCGTCGGATGTTGATTTCAGATTTAAGCGATCTTTAAAGACAACAAACCATGATCATTAGGAAGTCTTGTAGGCTCTAACCAAGAGTCTCTTCGATAGTCAACTTGGAAAGTCTCCCAAAAGGGAAGACAACACAAACCACGGTGTATGTCTTCCCACGGTATATAAATCATAGTCATGGATTCAAGGATAGCCTAATCAGAAGGAAATTCAATATCAGAGAAATCATGCGAATGAGGAGGGTCGAGAGTCCCAAAGGGTGAAGAAAAATGACCATATTCCATATGACGATGGAGGCTCTAGCCAGGACTAGCAAAGTATATTAGTGAATAATCACAAGAATAAGGGCTTGAGGATATACAAACAATGAGATTAGACTCAAAAGGAGACTCAAGATCACTTGGACCAAGAGGGGGAAGCAAGGGCTCCCATGCCCTGATCCAGAATCGGATCCAGAGGCCTGATAGGGCTTAAAAATGCTCAAAAACGAAAGTGCTCGGAATTCGACAAAACTAGCGCCATTGTGTCCGTCTCGTCTTCCTGATTTTGGCCATATATTTACTTTGTCAAACGGGCTCCGTATGCGAAAGATATCGTGTTCTGTTCAAAAACCCAGACAGGCAAAAAAAGGGGATGACTGTACAGTCCGTACAGTGCCACGTGGCATGCTGACTATACAGGCCGTACGACCATACAGGTGACGTGGAAACCCCTAGAGGTGACACATGGCAGGTGATGTGGCGTACGTGCAGACATCTGGACCAATCTATGGGTGAAACGTGTCACCACTGTAAGGGTGACATGTGGCACGGGATGACGTCAGCAGCTGACAGGGCAGTGACTGGACAAGGTATGTGGCATACACATGGACCATTCAATGATTGACACATGGCAAACTTATATTGGTTGTTGATGTGCCATGTGGCCCAATCATGGGATGCCACGTGGCACCCTGTGGTTGGTTGATGGTTTATGCAAAATTTATATGGGTTCACCGGGGTCGAACCCCCGACCTATTCTCCGGGAAATGGACTGGCAGGACCGGGCTAACCACCTGGGCCATGATTGGTTCTTATTATTTATATGCCAAAGAATATATTTGAATTTAATTTAAGGTTTTGTCGGCGGGGGAAAGGGTTGGGGCTTAGCCCCAGTCCACGGTCCAATAAACATACAACACCACATGACCACGGCCGCGGGGAGTTTGGATAGGGCCTAGCCCCTGGTTCCATGCCAACGTATAACTGCCACCCAATAAAACCGGGGTCTATTCCTACAACAGGGCGTGGGGGTTATGGAGTGTTAGCCCACGGATATATGCAGAGCCCAATGACCAGGAGCCAACAGAGGGGGGCCAACGCAGAGCCAGTGGAGCGTCCGACCACATGGTCACCTCCCATATGACTAGGAGCGCGCGCCAAAGGGGATGTGCCCTAATTTTATTGAAAAATGGGTTTTTTTTGTTATGTTTTGGATTTTTATATGATTCTAAGCCAGATATTAGTGGATTTTCTCCATTTTTGGGAGATATTGGGCATTTTTGGAGCCCAAATTTTGGGAGGAAGTTGGGGATGGATAACCAACTTTAGATTTATATAAACCAGGCTTGTTTGAGGCCATGGAGGACAATTCAGAGCAGAGTTATGCTGAAGGGAAGCCAAGCCAAAGCCATTTTTATGCAGGGAAGCTATTGAGGAGCATACGCTTGCGGGTCATTTCTGGGAGCTCCGGACGTCCGTTTTGTGTGTTGTTTTCTTTGCAGGGTTCTAGAGATCTGGAAGAACATGACCAGATCAGTCTTGTAGCCAATTGGCACTGCTTCGATGTACTTTTGAGCTTTTGAACAGAAATAAAGAAGCCTCCCCCACAGAGACAAAGGCCCAGAGACGTAGGCAAAGTTGTGTCGAACTCCGTTATCAATCCTCATGTTATGGTTTGTTGTTTATTACTTCATTTCAGATTTGCATATGTGTATATGGTTGTCATAATTCCTCTTCTTTCCTCATTCTTTCATTAAGTTTCTCAAATGGTTAATTAACACATGCAAAATTAAAACTCAACCATAGTCATTCAAAGATCCTACGGATCATGCCCCCATTGGATAAACCAATGGATCAATTTCTGATACCACATCTCGAGAAGAAAAACATGATTGCATAGGTTCCTACTCAGAAGAAATTGAACACCGAGGATAAGACACCACATAATTAACCCGTGGTAGGGTAGAGTCTACACAAATACTAAGAACATATAAAGGGGTAGCTTGAAATAACACCAAATTAGGATAGTGATTATCAGATGCCAGCTGGTCAATAGTGAAAATGCTTCCATTATGAGGGAAATGCATCACTCGGAAGAGCGTAGACACCACAATGTTCATAACATATACATAATCACGCCCGAGAAGCACATTTAAATCTAACGGGCCTTGCACCACTATAACATCAACAAGGACAATATTCCCACCTAACAAGATAGGAAACTGAGGAAGAACCCCCAAATATTCACTAGGACATCTGTCAAAAGCCAATAGCTCATGCAAAGAAAATAAAAGATCGGGATATCCCAAGACTTTCCAAACCGAGGAGGATAAAATGCTTGTAGAGGATCCTTCATCCACAATACATCGATAAATGTTTGTTGAATTAACTTCAACCCTTATTTGAAAGGGTGTGGAAGAAGGAAGACGAGGCTCAACAAGGTCATTCCAATCAAAGGAAACCATCCTAGGGCTTGGAGGGGGTTTTCTCGAAGTGAGTGGAATGCCCCCTTGTTATGAAAGTACTAAACTGTAAATGCTAAAAGCATAGTTTGTAGACACATCACTCCCTAAGAGAAGAGTGGGATCAACTGAATATTGCATCTATGTGACCACTTTGGGAGACTTGAGACTCTCCAAGAGAAGAGTGGGATCAATCGAAGACTACATCAGCGTGACCACTTTCTCAACCACTGGTTGAATAGGATATGAGACAACATGGTCTACAGGCACATCATCCCCCAAAAGGGAAGTGGGATTGACTGAATATTACATCAGCGTGACCAGTTTCTCAACCAATGGCTGAATAGGTTGCAAGGAAACCTCAAAAAACTTATAATCAGTAGAGCTTGCATACAGGGACCACAATCTTTGTATCTTTGGAATACCAGGGCTCAAATGAGTAAGGTGATCTCCCTTGAAAATCTTACAAGGGAACTTAGGATTATGTCCTATCTGTCTAGGTTTCTCAACATAATCAATACCCCCAACATGGCTTGTAGAGGCTGGGTGTTGGTCTTCAACATGAATTGCAGAGGTTGATGAACTATCTCCAACATGACTTGTAGAGGTTGGTGATTGAACTCTAATATGACTTGCAAGAACTAGGTTCATGCCCCCAGCATGACTTGCATAGGTTGGGTGCTTTCCCCCATGATGACTTGTAGAGGTTGGGTGATGGTATTCAACATGAATTGTATAGTTTGACGACCTATCTTCAACATGAGTGGCATAGGTTGGTGATTTCTTCTTCCTATTCTTTCTCTTTCTACTTCGTTTAGACTTCTGGTTACTAGTAACTATACTTTCACCAAAGGTGGGAGAAGGAGGAGGAGAAGACTTTACTGACGAAGGAACATAAACATTATGCCTATGAAATAAGGTGCTTAACTGAGAAGCATCAAGGTCATTTGAGACATTTGTAATGGTACCCAACCAAACTGGTAGTCCCACATTCAACCCGTGAATGTACAAAGTGGCCATCAAAGGGACACCAATGTTTTGGAAGAAAGGAAAAGAACAAGAATCCCCTTGCAAAGGGGTTCCTTGGTTGGTATCATTAGTAACTTTATACATGAAGATATTATGCACAGGTTCTCCCCTTGCAAGATTTTTCAATTCCGTAAAAGTCTCACACACTGAATCTGACGAAACAATGGTATAAAAACAACGCCTCTAAAGAGGCAACTCCACATTTCTAAGCGGAAGACCGAAAAGTCCTCATGACCTGTGGAGCGGGCGGTCTACCACCTAAGGTCAGAGACCCAAAGTAATGACTGACTAACTCACTATGGAAAAATAGGGAGCACAGAGCACACACTAAAATTTCCTAAAGGCAAATCAAGCAGACGACTATCTAGTAGGAAGGACAGTTACGCCAATCAACACTAGAGAAACTAACTAGTGCAAGTGCAACTCGAACATGGAATCACCCTCCGGGTATACTCTGCAAAGTGTGACCTGAGGTCTTCCCTAGGTATTGCGGTATACCCCCACAATCATCCATGTAAGTCCCTATAATATGGGCAACTAAGTTTCCAGCTCACAAACAGTCACCAGGCAGGTATAGTCGACAGTCGGGTGGACCACAATGAGAAGGCTAACAAGTCCAAAAACTATTGAGGGTATCGAAATCAAGTGGTCCGGAAGTCAACAGAGGATATCGAATGAATTCAAGGTCCATGAAGCTCCGTAGGCAAATGCGAGTGATAATATTCCCATGAAATATCCTCAATATGCATTCCCCACTACATTTAGTCCGACTTTGGAGGGGTTATCTCCGTTTCCTTTCCTCACATAACCTCGTGTTTAGCCCCTGTGTTAGAGGGGGGTCCCGTATAAATTTCACGTCACTGGACTTTAACACTCCATAGCTCTGACTCCGATGTTTGTTTAATGACTTTGAAGAGTTTCCTCTCCAACCTAATTCAAGGCCCTAACCCTAAACTATTTGGTTGACCCAACAAACATAAAAGTCTAATTAATTTTATATTTAGCATTCTTTTTAAGGCTTGATTTACTCAAAAGGTGTGGCAGTGCAACTGATGTTAAGACTCTTGCGAAAAATAAAACTTATAAGAACACTAGCAAAGAAGGATTATCTTTCTTATTTTTCTTTTGAAATGCTTTCAAGATGAGAAGAAAACATAACACTATGCTAATTTCTTTTTCTTTTTCAAATAACAATGCAAAGAAAATGCCAAGAAAGAAAGAGACCTAACAAACTAAGTTTTTTTTTTTAATATTTTCTTCCAATCAAAGGAGAAATAACAACATATGCTAAAAGAGACTGATGAATACATAATTCATGGACCAATGCAACTCATTTTTCTTAAAAGTGACCGATGAATACACAATTCAAAATGCAACTCATTTTTCTTAAAATTTCAAGCTAAAAATAAGGAAAAAAGATAGGAAACACAAGAATATCAAGAGACAAGTAAACTAAATTCTAACCCAAACTATGACTGTAAAAACAGAGACACTGAACTCTGTCAAGAAACCCTATGAAGTAAAACCTCAATCAGGGAATAGGTTGACTGCCTCTTCTTAAAAATAGTTTCTTGAAATAGGTAAACTATTGATTCTTAAGCATCCTGCATATGTACGCGGGTTGTCTATAGAGAAGGGCACGTATGTACGTGGGCTGACCCACTGTAGGGCGCGTACACCTCTGTAATTTCTCAAAAAAGAAGTAAAATAAACAGACTGATAGGGTAGGGAGAACTATTATGACACCAATAGGTGACCAAAATCCCTTAAAAGACTCAGCGGACTCAAAATAAACTCGAAAGATACAAAACCAATCAAAAACCCAAAAAATCCCCTAAAACCCTAGAGGCTTCCCCAATATGGTCGCTAGTTCTGCTAGCGGGAAAAACCCCCCTATGGCTACACCAGGGTTTACAATGTAGGCAGATCAATAATTGTTTAAAAGTCTCCTACTTCTCTAACTACCCCAAACATACCCTAAACTTATGCAAGAAAGAAAAATGAGAAGGATCAAGTAACTGTACCTTTAATTCGCGTCCAGTGATGATCCTGTCACGCTTGATTATTTCGTTGACTGCAAAAATCCTCCCAAGGTTGGCCTGCATTCAAAGACAAACAAACATAAATCTACAAGCATACATTTCATACATAAATAAGGGTTAGATTTTAGAATAAAAACATAAATCAAATGCAAACATTCGACACATCATGTTTTGGGACAGGAAAAGTACTTCTTTTATTGATAATACAATGATCAGTTATAACCAAAGTCATATATTTCTCCACGAACCTGGTCTGGGCTCCTCTTCACCAAGCTCCAAGTGAACCTTTGTATATATTCTCCTCTCAACCTTCTTGTTGGGAACTATAACGGGTTTATGATGGAGGAAGGAAGGCAAACTGGGGAATTCTGAGGCAATTCTCACAAAAGGGTTGCAAATGCTTGGGGCAAGAAGGGGATGTGAAATAGGAAAAGTTTCACTGTTCTTATGTCTAGATGTGGAATGAGACCCAAACACATCCTTTTATATGACAAAAGGGTGTTTATTCGGTTGTGTGACGAGCTATAGGCGGTGGATTAGTTGGGAAACTACCCAATAGCCTGTAATCTCAACAAATTCCTTGCAACTTTTTAATTTTTGAAACTTTTGCAAGTATACGCGGGCTATAGTAGTGTAGCATGTGTACGTACATAGGTTGTAGTGGTGAAACAAGCATATGTACATGGGAAATAGTGGAGTAGGGCACGTACATCTTCAAAAAATTATTTTTTTAGAAGAGAAACTCAGTGATGGCTTGACAAAAAATGCAAGTAAAAGGGACAAATGCCAGGTATGCATATGTTGAGAAATTTAGGGTTATAAGAAAATATGGACCATCAAATCTAAGTCCAGGCAGAGGGAGCACTTTAGAGGATTTGCAAGCAGAGAATCAACGAAAGACGAATTAGATATGAGCCATTGGATGAAGAGGACACATGGTGTCATATTGTGAACTATGAAGATTTGCTACTCCAGAGGTTTCGTTGGATAATGTTTCAGAATTCACCGAAGCGCTGGAGCCCGAACAATTGAGGGTCATTGATTTGAGGAAGTGGTGGGTACCATTGATCCTTGCACAAGTATATTCGTGGTTCAGGGTTCAGAAGATTTGGCGACGACTGTAGTTGAAACGGACAAAGCCCGGAGTCTAGAGTGCCCAGGAGATTAAGCCCCGGGTCATAGCCCGAGGTCACATATAGGAGAGGGACTAGCAGAAAGGATCTAGCACCGAAATTTCTCAATCTTTTAAAAGCGCTAAGGAACGGGGTCCACGAGTTCCATAAGACATGTGCCTAAAAAGGAAAAGGGGGCATGTCTAAATTGTTCCAGGGTCTATTGAAGCCCCGAACGAGCTAATCCAACTCAGTTATTGAAGATACTTGACTGGGAGGTCAGCATCCCCGAGGACAGGAGGGGGGTTTGCGTCAAGAGTGGTATCAAAGAATAATTTTCGTCTATAGATTTCAGGGGAAGGAGAAGTTGGATATGCTCTCAAATCCAGATTAATCCATAAACTTGCCAGGAGGGAAAGAAGAAGGTGAAAATGGCTACTGAAGGCCATGAACGTAGTTGGAGAGATGACCATAAGAAGAAAATAAATCAAGATATGGATCTAGATCTCATTGAAATAATAAAATATGGAGAAGCTAACATTGAAGATGCAACAGGAAGCAAAGTTACACTTGAAGAAGAAATTAAAATGGTTTATTCAGAAGTTGTTGGCCAGAAATCAGCAACATGTAGTAAGGAGGTGGTTGAGGCATGTTGAAAACCTCAGTGATGCAGAACAAGAGATGGTTTACATCTGTGAACCAGAAATTGGGAGAACCCTTAGTGATGAGGAAGAGGGATTAGAGGATCTCATGAACTGCCAAGAGGGTAGAGATGAATTTTCAAGTTTCCAAGTGGGGAATGAGATGAGATCAGTTGAGGATCTCATAGACTTCCAGGAGGGCAGCATTGGAAATTCATATTTCCAGGTGGGCAATGAGATAAGATCAACTGAATATCTCATGAGCTTCCAGGTAGGCAGAGGAGAAATACCAAATTGCTAGGTAGGCAAGGGAAGTGAGATGAGACTATCTGAGAGTCTCATGAGCTCAGAAGAGAGTTCAGATCAACAAGGAGTGCTGACAGAGGAGTATTATGATCATTGGGGGAATTGAAATATTCTTTCCAAGCAACCAAGCAGAGTCTAGCATAAGTGTTTTAGGTTCAACAATAGAAGGACATCCAACAGATAGTGTCATAGAGGAGGAGCAGAAGGAGAAAACATTGATGTTTTCCCTAGCAGAAGGAGAAGAGCATTCAACATAATTCCTCAAAATTTTCAGCAAGGAAGATGAACAAGAAATGATTGTAGCAATGAAGCCTGCAACAAAAGAGGAAACATACAACATAGACATTGTTGATCTGTATGAAGAATTGGAATCCATAGAGAGAAGGGTGATAGTGCAAAGCATGCACATGCAATAGGATAAGTTGGAAACATATGAAGGAGCATAATATCCTGCAGAGCAGCTGGAAGAAGTGATAGAGGACATAAGAGAGCTGATGTTGAAGTCAACACAAGAGACTATCAGTAGGAGGAAGCTGAACAAAGGAGGACCTGCAAGAGTAGCAGGGAAGAAACAACAAAGAAGAGGAGCATGAGGACAGCTCCAAAGGAGAGTTTGGGATCCAGGAGGATTTCAACAGAGCTAGGAATCTCATGAGTAGGAGCTCGTGATTTTTTCACACTAGTGGAGTATGATGCAGGAACATCGCTCCACCTCAACAATGCGCCAATTCCAGCACATCAAAACACATTCAAGGAGGGGAGAGGCGCCAACCCTCTCATTTCCCCCTCATTTTTGAATTTCAAATATAAAACTAAATGCAATTAAATGTTGTAAGGTTGGAAGAGACAAATCTATGCCTTTGTGCAGGCATGATATAATTTTGCCTTTAATGGCTAAAAGGTTGATGAGATCTAGATCTGATTCAAACTAGATGGACATTGAATGTAATTCAATGTAATTAATGAGAGTAGGTATATGGAGGGAAAGTCTCGAGGATCCCCTCTTTTGTAAAAATATCTTTGCATCGAAATTCATTAGAGAGAGAGAGAGAGAGAGAGAGAGAGAGAGAGAGAGATTAGGATAGCAAGGAGACGAGAGAACGCGGAGAATTTGTTGCAGTCCAACCTTTGTAAACATCTGTATAGACATTCAGAGATAATACAAAAAGTTGTTTTTCCTGCATATGATTCTATGTGCGTTTATATGTTTTATGAATGAATGTCATCTGTGTGTTTATATGAGTTTATGCTATAGATGTGTATGAATAATTTCCATCTGAATGTGATAGATAGACTTCCCTATCTATTTGTGAGTTTGTTGGAGTTGTTTCTAGATTCTTTTAGGTTGTGCGAGGAGTGCATGATAGGGTATTGAAACTCATTATCCAGTGCAAGGAGTGTGCATATGAACTCTTTCAATTTAGAGAATAACGTGCCAGGAGGGCACCCCAAAACAATTACAAACTCAAAAAAGAGCCTCAAGGTTACTTAATACCTTGGAAGGAAGAGTATGCAGAGAAGGCATAGGGAAACAAAATCACTGAAGATTTTGTAGAGCTCTACTAGGAGGGCATTGAGCAAATGCAAGTGTGCACAAGGAGAAATCTATCTTGAGTTTTGAGAAGAGTTTCAAAGGAGAAGACACACAAAGTTATTGAATACTTTGGAAATTTTAGCAAGGAGTTCTTGAGTAGAAGTTGCCAAGAGGGAAACGATATCCACTTTGAAGGGTGCAGAAGGGTTGAGTCCTTTGGAGATTCAAGCAAGCCAAAGCTTAGAAGGAATAGTGCCATTTCGCATAGAGTCTCTACACAGGGTGCAGAAGGCTGAGAACAATTCAAGTAGTGGACTGTGAGTTGAGTGCAAGGAGTGCACAAAAGTGGACTTATTCCAAGTCCGAAATCTCAGGGGGAGAAGTAAAAGTCAAGACTCAAAGTAGTCGAGTTCGCAGGAGAAGGTTCAGAAGCCAAACCTTCGAAAATTATCGATAAATCCTTCATTCGAAAGAAGTCATAGAAACATTAGAGGAGGAAGCTACGGTATCTGTTGGATTGGCCGCAAAGAGAAAATATGTACCGTCGAATCTAAGTCCATGCAGAGGGAGCACTTCGGGAAAGACCCACTTGGGAGGATTTGAAGTGTCGAGCTTCAAAAACTCTCGGAGCCCGAAGTAGCAGAGGAGATCTCAACTGCCCATCAGAATTGGACATGTGTCAGCAGATCACACACTTTAGAGGTTTGATCCTTCAGAGGATTTGCAAGCAGAGAATTGGACAAAGATGAATTAGATCTGAGCCATTGGAGGATGAGGACACGTGGCATCAGATTGTGAACTTCAAATATTTTCTACTCCGGAGGTTTCTTTGGATAGTGTTTCGGAATTATCCAAAGCGTCAGAGCCCGAACAGTTGAGGGTCATTGATCTAAGGAAGTGGCGGGGACCATTGATCCTCATGCAAGTATATTCACAGTTCGGGGTTCGAAATATTTGGTGACGACTGAAGTTGAAACGGCTGAAACCCAGAGTCCAGAGTGCCTAGGAGATTAAGCCCCAGGTCACATATAGGAGAGGGAATAGCATAAAGGATATAGCACCCAAATTTCCCAAGCTTGTAAAAATGCTAAGGAAGGGGGCTCGCGGGTTCCATAGGACCTACGCAGAAGAAGGAAAAGGGGGACCATGTAAATTGTTCCAGGGTCTATTGAAGGCCTGAAAGAGCTAATCCAACTCAGTTATTGAAGATCCTTGACCGGTAGGTTAGCATCCTCGAGGAGAGGAGGTGGTCTGCGTCATGACTTCTTTGACCTTCTAGGGGCTTTTAGATAACTCATGAGGTTTCTCCAACTTCACAAAGCCATAACTCTCTAACCGTGAGGAGTTATGCGATGTTCCACATATCATCAGAAATGGCATGACCTATACTATCCATATAGAATAGTCTTACCTGCAATTATACTGATATTCATACCTTATTCCTAAAAAAAAAATTGTTCCCTAAGGACACTGCTATAACTGCTCAACCACCTAACCACTTGGACTTCAAAATGCATCTTCGTGTGAGGGATTTCACCATAAGGGGACCTATTTGGAGTTCATATATTTGGTATTTCCTATAAAACATGACATGACATCAATCCATCTATAATGTAAACACATCAATCCATCTATAACATCAACCCATCATACATAATACATTGATGACAACACATTACTGTCAATCCATATACACATCAATGAAAACACATCACTATGACACTACTTGAAATCCACCCTTTGACACCAATCCTTTGACATCAATGACAACATAGTCTGAAAATATCCCCCTTTGGTATTTATGGCAACACCAACATTGATGTCAATACTTAGACATGACAATGCTCATGCTCCCCATGTGATCATCATTCCTCATAAATGTTTCTATCTCCCCCCCTTTTAAATCAATGGCAAAGGGTGTATCTCTCCTTGGGGATACTCCCCCTATTTGATGCTCCATCATCTAAAGAATCTCTCCCCCTTTGGACAAGGGATATGACTATGATGCAATGCTGGTAACATGGCTACTAATCATCTCTATCATCTCTCCACCTAGAATCATACATATGTACCAACCATGGAAAGACGTATAACTTCCCCCGTGGGTATATATCCACCTATATTCTCTGTAAGATGAACAATATTCTACCACTATAATTTTCAAATGTTGTTTCTCAACCTGAACATAGATCAACTGCTCAAGAATTATCTACTCTTCCTATGATGATCCTTGGACCTGTCCATGCATCAATCATCCAAAATCATTCCATACCATACATCAAGTGTATGCCAATCATACATACCATATCATGCATCAATAATGAAACAAAATATATGTCAACAATGAATCATGAAAAAACCATCAACCAAGTACATCGTGTGCCATAACATGTTCCAACCATGCACATCAACACAATACCATATACCATAATGAAGTGCATCAACCATATGCCAAGAATATGTGCCAAATTTGTACCAAGCATATATCAAGATCATCAGAAAGTGCCTCTATTAGTGTACCAATAACATCATCAACCATACAACATGCCAACCATGTGCCTCAAACAAGTTTCATATCACTCATGACGTGCCTCTATCATAAACCAAGTGCCACAAACCATATGCCAAGAAATGTATCCCAACCATCAAACATCAATCAATGTATCAACCAAGCACCATAAAAAGTGTCTCAACTATATCATCCCATGCAACATGTACCAAAAGGATATGGTAAACAAGTAATACCAGTGTTGTAATTTAACCAAGTGCTATCACCCACAATAATCTGCCATCTACAAGTGCATCAAACATGCACCAAACATGTATTACCACCTATATCATAGCAAGAGTATTAACCATGCACCAAACCTCAACAATATGTACCACAATCAATATGTGTTCCCATACATACATGCCATATCAACCATAAACCATGTGCCAATCATAATTCTAGCAAGTGCCTCAACCAATGTACTAAGTATGTACCAAACATGCATCAACTATAGATCAAGCTATGACTCATAAATGATTTACAACATAACTACCTCATCAACTCATCAATTACATGTTCCAATATGTAGCTCAACCACATGCCAAATGCATGCACCAATATATTCATCAGATATGCCTCTAACAATACATCACAAGATATATCAATGGATCTCACATATGTACCATCCATGTACTATAACATATCTTCCTCAAATCCGTTCACTACAACAAGTACTAAGAAACCAATAGTTCCTCTAAACATGTACCAAGAGTGTCCCTTAATATATCAATGATATATTTTTAGCTAGCATCACATCATCATGATATATCTCATAAACATAGTGCCATGACATCACTAAGATGGTACCCAACATAACCATCAATATATCTTATCATAACTTTCATCAATCCACTTACTAAGGTTTGCACCATGCATCCAAAATAGGCCTCAAACACAAGCTTCAAAACTCAACCATATGTCATCACCATACATTCATCAAACAAATATATAATCATGAAAACATGAAACAAACCATCTCATACCCTACATAAACAAAGTTTGACAGTCAAACCATGACGCAACTCATCTATACACCCCTCTTTTTGGGGCTTGTCCCACAGGTACGTGACTTGTTCCTCAATCAGCTCGCGTATGTACACGACCTTTCTATAGGTCACCTTGCATATGTACGCGATTGTTACCACATGAGCTCATGCATGCCTCAGAAAAAGTAAATCTTTCTTGATTCTTTATCCCTTCATTCATGTATGGATGTTCAGTCTTCTTCATCCACTTCTAAGAGTGTCTTGTACTCTGAGTACTTGTTCTTTTAACTTCACTCCTTTCAACATTTTATTTCTGCCATGTTCTTCTTGCTATTTTGTATGAAACATTCCTCATGGATTGTCTCCTTGTATTCCAACAATCTTGGGATTTGTGTCCAAACCCACTGCAACTGTAGAATCTCATGGTGTGATAATGTGCAACAATGTGTCCCACAAGATTACATCTCCAACATCTTGGGATGTTGTTGAATTCTCCAACATCTCTCCTTGCATAATGTTTTCAATCCAAATATTTGTGACCATATTCATTACATGAGAAAAAATTACCATTGAAATTTTTTTCATACCTTTAATTTGGTGTCCACCTTGAAGGTGCCTCTCTTCTGAATTTTCTTTGAGGTGTAGGACCTGCTTCTTGGTGTCTTCCTTGCTATGATCTTCTGAAGATTTTCTTTCTTTGTGTTGATGCTCTACTTGCAACTTTCCTTTCACCCTTTGACAATGAGGGACTTGCATCATGCTTCTTATAAGTGCTAACTTCAAAGTGTGTTGCTTCCTTGTTGTATCCAAGACCAAATTTATCATTTGGTGATCTTTGAATATCCATTATTTCATCCAAGAATGTTGAGATTTTCATGAACTTGATATGAGTGTTTGACTTCTCTACTTTCCTTATGAGATCAAAAAAAAATTCTTCCAACTTATGGCATGATTCTTCCTTTTAATTTACTTGATTCCTCAATAGTTCCTCTATCCTTTGGGATTCTTCAAGTTGGGTTCTTAGAATGACAATGTTTTCACTTGTTTCTTCATCTACCTTATTCTTTTCTTTTGCTTGACTAATTATATCATTCTTTAGTCTCTTTATCTCTTTTTATTTTTCTTCTAATTGAGTCCTTTTACTTTCTTCTTCTTTATTTGCAGGAGAGCATTCAACATCACTACACTTAGAATTATTGCAATCAAAAGATTTTGGAAAGTCTTTACCTTCATTTTCCTTGATGGGATTGTCTTCTATGTCTTGATATACCTTCTCTAGCTTTAGCCATAGATCCTTGGTGGATGAATGTTTTCCTATGTGGTATTTGACCGTACCTGAGAGTCCTTTGTAGATGGCCCTAAGTGCCACTCCATTTTTCTTCTTTGATTCATTTTGGGTTGCAAATTTTGACTGATCCTTCAAGGGAACAGATCCACCAATAACTATGTCCCAAACATTTTCTCCTTGTTCCTTTAGATACCATTTCATTTTTATTCTCCATGTTGAGTAATCTGTATTATCAAAGATTGGAATTTCATTCATTTGCATGTCCATGGATATCCTTCAATCTTGTAAGGCTTATAATGAAGGCTTGCTATGATACCAATTGTTGGAAACACTGAACACACTAAGAGGGGGAGGTGAATTAGTGTGAGACTCTTTTTACACTTCTTATAAAAAATTTAGTTAGCAATCACCATTTACTCATTACTTCTATTCACACTTAGTTGTTTGCATGTAAACATATCTCAACAACATACATCAACAATAAATAACTATGAAACATAAAAATCATGAACACAAAGAACACCAGATATATGTCTAAGTTTCTTTTGTATTGTGTGTTACAAGAGACTACAATCTATGGGGTTTATCAATACCAAATGAAAAGGGAGCACCAACTCCAAGAGAGCACCAACTCTCAATGCAAGACCCAACCTGTGTATCTCATCACCAACCGATATGTGAGGAATCCAACCCTCAAGTACATGACCCAACTTGTAGAAAAAAAACCAATTCTTTCAGTCAGTACATGACCTGTCTATTCTATAGCACGCGTATGTATGCGACTTGTATATACTACAACACACATATGTGCATGAGATCCTCCATTGTCAACCTGTGTACACCTCTGAAAGATATGGTTTATGAAACTTCACAACTTCTTCCCTTCAGACCCTTGCTACCTCTGTCACATCCACCTGTAACTTGTCATTGTAACCAACATGTCACTACCCAACCTATACCATCATCATCCACAAACAAATCTAGACCATCCAATAACCTATGCATTTTACTCATGCATACACCATCACACAACATAGAAATCCCTCAATTATATCAAAACATAACAACTCAACCAACAAACCAACATCTACCATATCCAAACATCATAAAAAGAATACAAATAATCCTATGCATGTCTCTCATGCAAACATCATCATATAACATAGATATCCCTCTACTATGTTAGATCTATACCAATCATGAGAGTGTTTCTCACTCAATCAACTAGCTAAAATATACCAATATCTAGATCTCACAACAACCATACCAAGAATGCTTCAAGAATTCACCATACCATAAGCATAAGTGATCATGAAAAATAACAAATCTACCATACCAGAACTTTTGTAGATCATCTGAACCTGTAGAATGTTGATCTGGAACTTGCTTCAGACTTCAGGAACCCGACACCAACACTTACTCAAGATTTTCATGTCCTTTCCATGTATATGCAACCTTTTCTTCTTCATCACGTGTATGTATGCACCTTGGCCTTCTGCAGCCCATGTATGTATGTGATCTGGCCAATTGCAGCCTGCGTACAACTTCAGAAAACTAGTTTTTTTAAACCTCCGAAATTTTCTCTGTCAAAGTTCCTTACTAACTCAGACTTACAAAACTTCTAATGCATCCATGACTACCTACAATGAGCCTTTCACAAAAAATAGATCTTGAATATACTCAAAATATTCACCTCATAAGAGACCCTTTCTTTGTTATTTATACTTCTCCAAGGAGAAGGATGACTTCAATGTCAAATTGATGCAGAGCCTAGACATAATATACAAGAAGATGGATAAAGAGACATAGTCAAGTATATCAAGAAGTCGCAGATATCATGATGAGAAAATAATAGAAGAAAGAAGTGTCGATAAGCATTCTTTCAGGAAAGAACAGAGTAGCTCAAGTCCATCTCCTATCAGAAAGCATAAGAGAAGGATTGGGGTGGATGAGCTATATGGGGAAATGAATAAAATCAAGCCTCCTACCTTTGATGGTGAGCACAAGAAGGGAAAATATGCGGGGACATGGTTTCTGGGTATAAGAAAGTACTTCTAGTTTCAAAATTATTCTACACAGGCAGAAGGGATAATTTCTATCTACGAGTTGAAAGGAAAGTCATCAATGTGGTGGGATCAATATGTGCAAGTGCAACACATTGATGAGAATAAAATTAATTGGAGAGAGTTGAAGAGGTATTTCCAAAAGAGATACTTAACCAAGTGATACTATGACAGGAAGATGAAGGATTTCTTTGAACTCAATCTTAGGAGCATGACAATAGACAAGTATGAAATAAGATTCTTAGAGTTGTTGAATTATGTTCCTTTTATCAAGGATGATTAGGTGAATATTCAAAGATATTTGATTGGGTTTCCCTCATTTATCAGTGACAAGTTACAATATGATGACCCTAAGATGTTGGAAGAAACCATAAGGTGCGCTAAGTGTCTTTATGAGAAGAAAACGGGAAGACTATCTTTCCAAAAGGCTTGGGAAGACAATATGAAAAGTAAGGTGGAACAAAGGAAGAAGGGAGTTAAGCCATCATTTTTACAAACACTATGCAAGGACATACTATTCTTTAGGAGCCTAGAATGTCGGAAATAGTGGGACAAAATTCATGGAAACAACCTATGGAGTGTTTGGGGTTGTGGAAAAAATCATATGCACAAATATTTTCCTCAAAGAGGTGATAAAATGAGGACTGCACACATTTTACAACAAGATGCGAAAATGGAGGACATGGGTAGAAATGTGCCAAGGATTTATACCGCACTAGATAACAAGTAGGATGAGTTCGAGTCACACATGATCAAAGTGGAAGGTAAGATTAATGACCAACCCATTTCTATTTTAATAGATTGAGGAGCTAGTCATAATTATCAAGATCCTAGGCTGGTGGAAAGATTCCATCCATTGAGAAGCAATCTTGGAAAACTATGGTTGGTGCAACTAGCTACATGAGAAAAAAGGAAAATCAATGAGATGGTTAAGGAATGTCTATTGGAGATGAATGGAATACGCACAAAGGTCGATTTGAATATTATACCTTTGGGCTCATACAATCACCTCATTGGTATGGATTGGTTGGATGAGCATCATGTTATTTTGAATTGTTACAATAAGGCATTTACTTGCCTCGATGAGCATGGAAATTTGAGATTAGTTCAAGGAATTCCAAGAGCTATGACTATCAGAGAAATTTTAGTATTGCAGTTGAAGAAAAGTTACAGGAAAGGGTGTCAAGTATTTGCAGTGCACATGGAAGAGGAAGCTAAGGATAAATTTCCAAGTATGGAAGAATGCACAATACTTAAAGAGTTTGAGGATGTATTTAAAGAGATATCGAGATTACCTCCAAAAATGGATATTGAATTCTCTATTAATCTGATGTTGGGAGAAACACCTGTATCCAAGACTCCTTACAATATGAGTGTGTGTAATGTCCCCCAGCTCTTAGAGAGGTTATGAGGAGACTCAGTGGCCTGGGCAACCCCACTAGGTCATAGTCTCACACTGAGGGGGGGGGAAGTCAAGAAGTTAAAAGTTATATTTTTAAGTTGACTTAAGAAAGGAAAAGGATAAAGGAGTAAAAGATAACTCAATAGAAGAATAGAAGATTAAGCCTAGGAGTTAACCTAACTCAACAGAGAATTAGAAGGAAAAGTATAAGTAAGAGGTTGGGGCGCACCTATTATTCATTCTGGTTTTGGATTAGCATTTTCTATTGCTCTTGAGCATTCAATTTGGGGGTTTTGTTGTACAAACCCTTGTGAGAAACTCCGTGGTGAAATATCCACTCACCTTGTTCCACATCTTGGTCTCGGGGATGAAAGACTCTTCCACACCATTCTAGTCTCAGCCCATCTCCATCTAGCGCTTCAGAAGGTAGCAGGTCGTACTATTCTTGTGTTTCCAGCAAGGGCGCACCATCATCTAGAGGGAGGTTTGATCCAGCTTATCTTGAGGGCTTGGGGCCATTCCGACAGTTGGGTTTTGTTTGCAGGGGAAGGACCATCAGTTTGAGGACTTTTTTGGAGGGTTATCATCATTCTACATTTGTCTGCAGATTGGGACGTCTTGGAGCCATAGGGGACGTCCTATGATTTCGTAAAACTCAGATCTAGGGAGATCTACTTGAGATCTGAGTCTGAAACTTCTCCCACGTGATTCTCATAGCCCGATCTATATCCTTGGAGAGTTTCAGAGCATTTGGAGGCCTCCTTCATCAGGGATGAACTAGCTAGGGTTTCAGTCATCCAGTGGGGCGCACCATTCAGTGGAGGAATTCAGATCTACAAGGTTTGAGAGTGGATTTGGGAATTTGGACATCTGGGTTGTCCTTACAGTTGCCCGATCTATCATTTGGCATATTTCTCGGGATGATTGGACACCTTTGGTAGCAGGGCCAAATTATTGAGGGCTTCATCATTCCAGCAGGGCGTGGCACTTTCCAGCTTGGAGGTTGAGCATTAGTACGACTCAGATCTACTTGATTCAATCTTCATTGTATATCCAGCCTTTGGAGGCTTATTTTGTATTGTCGGGAGCATTTTGTAGCAACTCATATCTATTGCTTGTACGACCATCTGAGGTTTATGCCAAATCATCCATCTATTGTATTGATCTTACATTGATCATAATAAAAAGGTCAGATCTTTACTTGTCTTCTACATCTTGAATATATTGTGATCTTCACGTGTTGATGAATCTTGTATGCACTTAATAACTCAATAAATACCTACACATCAATAGATCAGTAGTAGTTAGTGATTCCAAGAAACAATTTGGCTTGGGATCATTACAGTGCACCAGAATTGAAAGAGTTGCAGATGAAACTTGAACAGATTTTGAAGAAGGGGTATGTATGACCAAGTGTGTCACCTTGGCGTGCGCCAGTTTTGTTTGTGAAGAAGAATTATGGTACACTGAGACTTCATGAAGTTGAAAAAATTAATAGTAAAGAACAAGTATCCTTTGCCAAGGACAAATGCCCTGTTTGATTAGTTGAGAGGTGCAAGGATATTTTCAAAGATAGATCTCAGATCTGGATATCACCAAGTGAGAATAAAAGAGGAGAAAATCAATAAGATTTCCTTCAAAACAAAGGATGGTCACTACAAGTTCACAGTGGTGCCATTTGGGTTATCGAATTCACTAGTTGTCTTCATGTGTTTGATGAATGGAGTTTTCAAAGAGTATTTAGATAAGTTTGTCAATGTATTTTTGGATGACATTCTTATTTACTCAAAGTCATATGAAGATCATGAGCAACACTTGATGATGGTGTTGCAGGTGTTGAGGGAGCATCAAATTTATGCAAAGCTGAGAAAGTGTTCATTTTATCAATGACATATTCATTATTTGGGTCATATTATTTAAGAGGAAGGAATAATTGTGGACCCAGAGAAGATAAAATCCATTGAGGAATGGCCGACGCCAAGAAATATTGCAAAGGTGAGGTCCTTTATAGGACCTTTGGGTTACTACATAAGGTTTATTGAAGGATTTTCAAATATTGCACATACAATTACATCTCCGCAGAAGAAAGGTGTGCGATTTTAGTGGACTCTGGATTGCGCAAGGAGTTTCTAGCACTTGAAGAATTTGTTAAAAAGTGTGTCGATTTTAAGAATTGTTGATCGTGATGCAGACTTTGTTGTGTGCGTAAATTCATGTAAGGAAGGAATCGATGGAGTCATAAGTCAGAATGGAGATGTGGTGTGTTGAGAGTCAAGGAAAATGAAAGATCATTAAAGGATCTATGCTACACATGATTTAGATTTGGTAGCTATAGTGCATGCCTTGAAGATGTGGTGGCATGATCTCATGTGAAAAATATTTGAGCTGAGAACAGACCATTGTGGTATGAAGTATTTGTTTGGATAACCAATTTTGAATTCCAGAAAAAGTAGGTGGTTAGAGTTCCTTAGTGAGTATGACTTTGACATAAGGCATATCAAAGGAAAAGAGAACAAGGTGGTTGATGCATTCAACAGGAGGATGCATGCGATGCATACTACGTCCATTAGTGTGTACCAAAAATATTTGTGCGATGGAGTTTTGGAAGTTTCCAAATAATACATGTGCTATATGGATATAAGTGCGACCTTACAACAAGGTATGTCACAGTAGAAGTTTGAAGGCTATGAGTTGAGAGGGGATGTGATTCTCATGTATAGACACATAGTCTATGTGTCGAATGATAAAGAATTAATGAGCCTGATATTGTCAAATATGCATGAGGCTCCTTATGTTGGAAATCCATGTTATCCGAATACCATTGTCGTGGTCAAGAAACGATACTTTTGGCTAGGTACGAAAAAGGAAGTTGTAGATTTTATTTCAAGATGTATTGAATGTCAGAAAGTCAAGGTTGAGCACAGACATCCAACCGATTTGTTGCAGCCTTTTCTCATTATTGAGTGGAAGTGGGAAGTTGTGACCATGGAATTCTTAACTAAGTTTCCTAGGATTGCTAAGAAAAATGATTCTATTATGGTGGTGGTGGAAAAGCTTATTAAAAATTCCCATTTTATTCCAGTGAAGTCAACGCACAAGGAAATTAACATTTCTTAGTTATACATGCACGGAGTTGATAAGTTGCATGGTGTACCTAAGAAAATTGTGTTTGATAGAGATTCCATGTTCACTTAGAACTTTTGGAAGGAATATTCAAGGGATTTGGAACAAGTTTGAATTTCAACACACCATATCACCCCGAGAGAGATGGTCAGGCAGAGAGAGTAAATTGGGTGATTGAAGACATGTTGAGGATGTATGTGATGGATAAACCATCCAAGTGGGAGGACTAACTTCATTCGATAGATTTTTCTTACAAAATTGGGTATAAGGCATCTTTAAATATGATCCCATTTGAAGCACTTTATGTTAGAAAGTGAAACATTCCAGTGAGATGGGACAACCCAATAGATCGCGCAGTAGTTGGGCCATATTTTCTCTGGGAAATGGAGGAGCAGATGGTAAAGATAAGGAAAAATTTTAAAGTTCCCCAAGATAGCAAGAAAATATGCATAGATAAAGGAAGAACCCACAGAGAATTTGGAGTGGGTGATCATGTGTTTATGAAAGTGAAGGCTAGGCGTAGTTCCCTGAAGTTGGGAAAGTGTTCTAAGTTAGTTGCGTTCTATTGTGAAACATTTGAAATCCTTGAAAGGATTGGTCTTGTCACTTATATTCTTGCATTTCCTACATCCTTATGCATTTATAATGTTTTCCATGTGTCATTTATTAATAAGTATGTACCTTATTATATTCATATTATTGATTGGAATGCGATTAATGTGGAGCCAAAAGGAAGATTTCAAATGCAACAGGTTTGCATTTTGGATCAGAAAATCAAGCAGCTTCAGAATCGATCCATGGGGTTGGTAAAGGTCCAATGGACGTGGTACGGTCTTGATGATGCAACTTGGGAGAATGAGGATGCTATGTGAGCATAGTATCCTCATATTTTTTATGATGTTTTTTTTTTTTTTTGTACATGTATATACGATGCACTGAGGAAAGTGCATAAATAAGGGGGAGGGGATTGTAGTGTCCCTTATCCAAAACCCTTTGTAATTCTACATATAGGCTGGTGAGACGAATGGTACCAAGTGTAAATGTAATGTATATATAGGTTAGTGATCCATGGACACCTGCGTTTTGGTGTTGCGCACATCTGGGTAGTGCGTGGAGAAGTATTATCAAGACAGGGTGTGCACATTTTTATGTGTTGAGTGCACCTAGGTAAGTGTGCACATTGAATTATGTTGCACGAAATTGGGTTAGTGCATGGGACTGAATGGATATATATGAAGGCCAAAGAGCCTGCATGATTATTGTTATAACCCTAAATTGCACCACACATGCCTACCTGGCATCTCGCCAACTCATATCCATCCACTGAACATACATCCTGCCAACACAACAAAGAAAAAGGAGGGTCAATACTTGTTTAATTTTTTCTTTTTCACCACGCGGGAGGGGTACCCGCGGCCTATAGAGGTGACAGTCGCGGGTACCTACGGGCAGGCTTTTTTCTGCACGTGGGTACCCGCGGGCTGTCCCTGGAAAACCCACATTTACCTAGGGCCGACCTTTTTGAGGTTGACGCCCACCCCAAAAATCAACTAAATGCTAAGAATGAAGTATTGAATAGCTAGACAAGGGAGTTTGTATTTACTTGGTCCAAGCAGAAGTTTGTTTCGTCCACTGTAGCTCCCAGAATCATGATCTTTGGCAAAGGGGGTCTTTTGGCTCCAGAGTCAATTTCCAATTCAACAATGGTGATAATGAGCTGCCAGCTTCTATTTATAGACTTTTTGGCCTCTTTTTGTCACTTTTTTGGCCCCCCTTATCAGTTTCTTTATACAAAAAACCATTTTAAGAGATCCAGGAGTTATATGGGAGGAATTTGAGTAGGTACTGGGACATTTTTGTTTTTTGAGTTTCGAAAAAAATAAAAAAAATATGTTGACGGTCCATACAAAATTATTTTTTCAAAAATCAACTTGAGCATATAGGTTAGGATTCTACCCCAACTTTTGCATCTCGTTTCCTTTTTTCTTATGATATAGGATCAATCCCATTCGGTTGTGACACAGAACCGTCATATCTACTCTAGAAGTGTCGCAACTTGGTGGTAGAGCTTACCAAAACATGGATGCCCTAGGTAGGTCCTGGTTGCATTATGGTGTCCATGCTATTTTTAAACACTGTAGGCTCGGGAGTCCGTATAGTCTTTCCTGAATACGAATTGGAGCCTCATTCGCATGGGTCTTTTTCACTCTGTGTCTTACCCTCCGGACTCCCAAAACATAACGGGTCTCCTTTTAAGCCCTTTTCATACCCTCTAAACATGAAAATATTGTCGAGCGATCTTGTGGCCTTTCATGCTCGTTAAACTAAAATTTGAAGTCACGTCTGTCCAGTGGTAGTTTACCCCTTTTTCGGTCCAGATGGTCAACTGTATGAACAAAGGAACACTCTATTGAATTCCCATTCTTTAGAAGAGTATCCTCAGGTATAATTTTATTCCTTTTTCGGGCCTGAGGGACTAAATTTACGAAAAAGAAACCCCCACGGAGTCCATAGTTAAGCTCTTTTCAGACTCCCTAAAATTGAAAAGATTGTCGAGTGACCTTATTCTTTCACACTCGTTAAAATGGTCCAGAAGAACATTCCTGACGGAGTCCATAGTTAATCTTTTTTCAGACTCCTTAAAAGTGAAAAAATAGCCGAGTGACCTTGTCCTTTTCACACTCGTTAAAATGGTTTTGAATTGACGTCTAATCGGTGCTAGTTTATCCCTTTTTCGAGCCGACTAGACTATCGTCGAAAAAGGTACCCCACTGGAGTTTCCTTTTATTCTTTTTCAGACTCTCTAAATATGAAAAACCACCGAGCTTCCCTTCTTTGGGCTCGTTAAACTTACATCGAAGGACGTTACCATTGTGTGTTTTATCAACCGCATTTTCATATCTTACCCATCAGCCTTGTAACATTTTGCTTCTGCGTCTTAACACCTTTGGCCGCTGGAGGATTTTTCCCAAGTATCATTTCCCTAGAACATCAGTCTTGTCCTTGTGCCTAGAGATTGTATGTTTGTAGTACTCATTCCTTCGTTGTAACGTAATATTCCTTTATTCTTTTTCACAAATCATCAAAAAGAACAAAAAAATCAAATATACCCCAAAAAGAGGATGGGAAAAGTATTTTCTTTATTGGCAGCATAATGAGTCACCCTTGGATAAAGCACATATGTCCGTTTGATCATTAGACTATGGGATGTAGTACGACCTTAGGAAGCTTTGCTCACTATATAGAGTTGTGTCCTCCACCGTTTGGCTACTCTTCCAAACATATGGAGAGTTTGTGTTGCCTCCTGCTTCGTAGACTTATGATTAACAGATATGCTGCCTGAGTCTTATCACTTGTCATGCTATTATCCAAGGGAAGTTTGTCACTGAACCTGAGTCAACCCCTCTACAATATGTCTCTTGTCCGCATACCCGGCCATCCTGAACGTCCAACCAAGTCTTTGTTCGAAATCACTGAAGCCTTCAGTCCGATCATAAAGATTATCAAGTCCATAACTGACGAGCCATCGAAGACCTCTGGGTAGTGCAGTCATACACTCATATTACACTCCTACCCGAGTTAAGAAGATTTTGAAGATTGTTGCTTGATCTCTGAAGTACAGCCATCAAGCCGAATCAACTTCTGAGAGATGGATACTTTATGTGTATATCTTTCTGATTTCGAGATGTAGCTCCGCTGTGTATTATTCGCAGCTACTCTTTATAGTTATTTGACATGGATATACAGTGTATTTGATTGGTATCCATGGTTCTATTTTATCCCGAGCATGGGTATGCCCGCCTCGGTGAGACATTTGTTATTTTGCAGATGACACCTCCTGATTCCTGATTCTTGGGCTCACTCATTCAGCATATCAGTACAGATTGGTAAAACACTGGTAATGTATTTAGGCCATCAGATGCTCTTCTGACCTCACACATTAGGGGGCATCTGTTATAACCCTAAATTGCACCACACATGCTTACCTGGCATATGGCCAACTCATATCCCTTCATTGCCAAAACATCTGCTGAGAAACCTCTTTGAAAATCCTCTTGGGTGAAGGTACACGTGCCCTAACTCACTACTGCACGTGTGTGAATGTTGGAAGTCCTACTACAGCCCGTGTTTACCTAACAAATAACAAAAAAAGGAAAGTTTCCGATGGGACAAAAATCTATGGGTCAGTTAATTGAAACTCCCGGCCATGCATGGCTGAGAGTTCGTCCAAAACCCTAGCTCCTTCTAGTCTATAAAAGAAGGGGTAGGGGTACCATTTGGAGGGGGAAAATAATAGCGAAGAAACTCTGCCCAATTGCCGAATCCATTTGTCCCAACCCTTTAGCCTTTCCTCAAGCCTAATGAGAATTAACGCAAAGCAGTTGGAGGACAAAGAAGAGGAGGAGCCCAGGATCAGGATCAAGGAGCGGTGGTCGGTCTCGACTTTGATTGTAAGTTGATTCATTTTTAAAATAATAAAGGAATACTTTTCCCATCCCAATGCATGAGCTATCTATGATTTGTGTAATTTATGCTTAATTTCTAACCCTCAAGTAGAAAAGTAACATGCATGTGTAGTGTTTTGTCTTGATCGAAAGGTTAACTTTGGAAGGAGCAGAACCAGTAAGCGGGAAAAGCGCAACGAAGGATCTACACCAAACATCAGTAAAAAGGTTAGTAGTTCATTTCCATGCATGTATCGTGAAAGAGGGGTTTAAGTTTTGGGTGGTAGGTTAAAAATTCATTTCTTTACGGTCAAAATATGCATGCAAATCTGACCCTAGTTTGCTAGTCCGTAGGGTATTATTTCCCAATAACAATTATGAAGCTAGTGAGCCTGGATGCAGATAGGACAGTGCACCTATCCATGTAAATATAATCATGAATATTAATATATTATTGCATCATTTTGTACTGACTGACTCAGACGAAAAATAGATGGGGGGCCTACTCAACCAGAAAAGGGAAAAGGGGGTGATTCGTAAGTCTTGGGGAATATTTTATAATATTTATGGGAAAAGTGTAATGTCATATATATATTATTAAATCCTAAGTTCCTGGGGGTAGAGAACTGGTCACCAAGTGGCTTAAAGATTCTTTTGGAGGTGACAAGTGTTGAATGGAAGGCATGCAACATATATTGTTGTCCTTAGTGTATTTTGGGGGGAATGCGATTATTATTCATTTTACAAGTTCTGCTAAGCAGAAAGGGGTTAGACTGTATGGAAAATCTGATTATTACTTTATTTTCCAGAGAAGCTTGTAGGTAGTTGTGGGTATGTATCCAGATTTTCATTGTCAAAGTGTCAGGTTGGAAGACCATGACAAGTCTCTCGGGGTGAGAGACTGGATGTTTTGGATGGTTTCCAGACCCATAAGCATACTCTCTAGGAAGGATTTTTGCTGAGAGTTTTTCCCTAGTGTGTTGAGCATTAGTCATAGGGCTTGGAGAATTATTGTTCAGCATGTTGCTGGTAACCTTGGGAAGGGAAGTGGGGCAGCCATAGGACTGATGAGCATAGAAGGGGCACACTTCCTTGGGTGTGACAGGTGCGTGGGGAATGAGGGAATCTAGGTTATCTGTAGCAGTGGGAACCTGAGATTGGACAATTCTATTTAGTTTGAGACCATAGCTTGTTTCTAAGATCCTTTTTTCCCTGGTGGAGTTGATCCCCAGCTCGGGGGTGATCTGTTGCTGAAATTTTAGGAGAAATGAAATATATGTCTGGGAGGAATGTTTGAGTCAAGGCTATAGTTGGTGATTTTCATAAAATATAAGTGTTCTTTATGAGCATGTCTTGTTTATTGTGTGCTTTTTTTATTTATGTTTGACATGGTTTAATTCTTGTATATCATTGCATATAAGTATTTGTTGTTATTAATTTTGTTTAATGATGCTTGCACCTGTAAGTATCATGCATATAGCTTATATTTGTAGTTATGCATGGATATATCCAATATAGTTAGTTTGTCTTTCTATGTTAACTTGGTGATTTTGGTTATGAGTCGAAAAGAAGAGGATTGAGTGGTCGAGTGCGCAAGGTGGTATCCTGTGTACACCAAGAGGCTCAAATTAGTGGGTGCGTGGAAAGAGAATTAGATTCCATGCACAATGAAATTTTGGTTGGCACATGATGCTTAGATGGTTGTGCATGGGGTGGTGATGTGTGAACAATATGATAGTGCACGTAGTTCTAAGTTATTTTCGCTGTTATAAGTTGTGTGGCATGAATCAGGCTTGGGTTGAGCGCATTAATTCAAGTGATATTGCATAGATTGAGTTTAAATTAGACTCCACACAATGTACTTCTGATGTAACATTGCTCAGTGGTATGCTAGGAAATGTTGCAGTTTGGTTGTTTCAGAGCATGTGTAAGGTGGTAACGGGACTCAGTAGGAGACTGGTTGTGTTACAAAAGTTGAGGTTGTGTGATATGGCCCAGTCGAGGTGTATGGGGATGTTACATTCACGCTCTCCTCGGGAAGGGGGTAAACCCTTTGGTGTTTGGAAAAGGCATGATGATGTTTGTCAAGGACCAATTGCAAGTCTAGGTGGATTTCTTGTGTCATATTATCCATACCATGTATGACATTAAATTGGGAAATAATGTTGAAGTGGCCTTTCTTTAATAACTTCTCCATATGATGAGAGTTGATTGTTTTAAAAGATATTTCTTAAAGTTCTCAAAGGGTGTGTACATGAACCTCTTTAGTGAAAATCATATAGAGTTCTTTGAAATCCATGGTGACTAGTCCCAACATGCATAGTCGTTCTGCCTCCAATACTATATCCAAACCACCCATATCAATAACAAATAGATGGGTTTTTTGCTAATAGCCTACCATTTGGAGTTTGAAATTTTCACATTTCCCCCCACATTTCATCATACCTCCATTGGTGATCATGATTTTAAATTTTTGCACCGGGTGTACAAAACAATGGGTTTCTTCAACCACTCTCTTGTGAATGAAACTGTGAGCACTACCATTGTCAACTAGGAATGCAACCTTTTGGTGCTTGATGTATCCCACAAGTTTCAAGGTTTATGGAGTTGAAATGTCGATAATGCATGCAAGGAAATCAGGGGTTCTTCATGAGGGAATGAGGTTTGATATCCATGAAAGTTTGAGTGTTGGTGTCTTCAACATGTAACTCTCGTGTCTCTTCAGTAGTTGTGTCTTAGATCAAGGCTTGAGTGGCGATATCAATTTATAACAACATTTATTTACATCAATGACTTGGAGAATATTTTTCATTGGAATTGTAGCAAATTCCACATGTTTGGAAGTCTTCCATTTCCATTGGAGACAACCTTTTTACTTTCAAGGGATGAGTAGGAGTTGTGCTTGCAGAATTACCCTTAGAAGCACGTGCACAGGGAATGAAGGTTGGTTTCTTTGTTTGTGCACTGATCTCCATCTCTGCTCTTAGGTCCCTTTGACTTTCTTCCAACCATGTAGCATGACACTACATTTTGAATTTTTCTTGAATATCCTCCTTGAGGAAAATAATAAAAATAAATTATGGAAAGAATTTGCTAAGTTCTTTGTATGAATGCATAATTGATCAAAGGCTACCATAAATTTGATTATTGATCTTGTTTGGCCTAACTTGGTAAGATGGCCCAAATAGTGAATATCTCTCTCAAAACCAGCATGGATAGCTTTAACAAACTAACATAGGATTTTTCATTCAATTCCCACCATTTCCATCATTCCATATTTAGATACAAGACCCCACCTTGAGTTTCATCACATTATCAATAATTCCTTGGAGGGTGAAGTAATGTTCCATATGGGTGATACATAATGAAGGGTTAGAACCATCAAACTTGTTCAGGTCCACCCTAGGAGAACAATGCCATATGTTATTATCCATTGGTCCAATGTTGTGCAGACCTAATGAGGGTTGTGGGTGGCTAAATAGTCCTGGTGTAGCACAATGTGTTTCACATTCCAATGGTTTTATTTTGGTATGCCTCGAGCTAGCATACCCGAGAACTTCTCATTCAACATATTTTTCAAAGTGGGCTAGGTTATGTTGATTTTGTTGCTCCAACTTCTCATTTAAATTCTTATCCAACTCATTTATGTTTTCTTGAAGGTTATTAAGCTGACCTTCCACATAGTCCAACCTCCCTATAGTAGATTCAGTGGTAATGTTTTTCGAGGAAGTATAAGGTGGTAGGGATCCTTCATGGGTGAGCTCACTAAAAAAAGTTACCAGATCCCGAGGACAAGGGAGTGTCATGTGCTACAGTTCTCTGATATACATTTGGGGTCCAACAATGGTAATTGACCCAATATCTAAGGGCATGTTGGCCCTTGACCAAGTTTTGGGAGATACTTGGTCATATTTGACCATTTTTGGGACTTGACACCCTATCAAAGGAAGCATGCAAGATGAAGAAGAGATCATGGGATATCGGCCCACTTTGGGTCCTTTTTGGGTTTTGGGGATAATGTAATGGGATTGGGATGTCAGCCCGTGGGATTACCCATGCTTAGGCCCACTTTTGTAAATGTATAAGTAGAAGTCTAGGCTATATAAGAAGAGGCTCAAAGCGAAGTTAGTAGCGGCTTAGTGCTAAGAGTTGATCTATGTGATAAACTTGCAGATCTGAGTGCAAGTATTGTAAGTGCTAAGTACACAGATTGTTAGGAGGCTATGTGCTAGATCTACTCGGGGAAGGAGGATCCAGTGAGGTGAGAGTAGATCTCTTGTCCTATGTGGAGTAGGATCTTGATAAACTATGTGTTGTAACCTAATTGACTGAAGCTAATACAGAATAAGAGTTGGTGGACGTAGCCCCAGGGTGGGGGTGAACCACGTAAATATTGTGTGTTGTGAATTGTGCTTATTCTTAGATTTTTTGTATTGCTAAGTGCTTAGATTAGATTGGATAGATCTATTCTTTCTTTGTGCTTCTGATATGTGAATGAATGTTAGATATGATATATATGAAGATGCTTAGTGTTGATCTACTAGATTTGATCTATTTTACTCCTGCTAAGTGCTGGAATCTTAGATCTAAGTGAATGTTGCGATGTTCTGTGAAGTATAATGAGGAATGTATATTGATGAATGACCTATGCTAAGTGCGTGATAAGTGTTGAAATCAAAGAGATGTGTCCCAGCTAAGGTTGCATACACTTGAGTCCTGCAACCACCCCTTCCTCTACCTTGGTTGAGATTTCATCTACCTCGCAGGTGTTGCCGAAAGGGCCGGTAGTTAGGGTTTTGTTGGTGCGTTGTTGTAAGCGTTGAACCCCAGGTCTGCCCCTGTGCCAACAAATGGTTCCATTGCCGGGACCAGAACAGTGATTGCTGGGAACTGAGAAAGAAAATATTGGTGCAAATATTCGATCTAGAAACCATGAAAGATTTGTGCGTAGAAATGTTTCCCTAGTGTGCAGATTTTCATTCGACCTGTGAAGCTTTGTGCTAAAAAGAGAAGGCCAGATCTGAAGAAAAGAAACAAGATTTGAACTTTCTGTGCTCTAAGAAAGGTGAAAGTAGAAGCTTCTAAGGAAGAAAGGTTAGATCTGTAGAAAAGAGGTAAGATCTGTAAGCTTTGTGCTCTGATAGAGGTAAGAATAGTCAAAAGTTTTTAGATCTAGAAGCTTTGTGCTTTGCAAAAGTAAAATAAGTAAAAAAAATTGTTTCTAGAGTATGGATCTAGGTATGTTTGATAGATTCTATCCTAGCTTGAAAACTAGGGTTCTCAAAGATGAAAGAAAGTTTGATATCAATAGATATGATAGATATGTTATACCTATGCATAGAAAGAATGTATGGACTAACAAGTGGATGCAGGATCTTCGAAAGAAATTTTTGCAGCCTAGCTACCATAACCATAGTGCGCAGTACATAAGAGGTTGGGGATCATTTAAAAGAAAGAGAGGATTAAACCTCTATTACAGTTGCAGAAGACTGGGACATATTGCTAAGGAATTCCCTGGTGGAAGACCTAGTTGTCTCTGTTGCAAAGATTTGGACCACGAAGTATTAGATTGCCCTAGAATGATTGCTAAAATTGAAGGCATGAATCTAAAGAAGAAAAACCTAAGGCAGATCCAGAAATAACAGAACCCCAGAGAGAATCAAACAAGATGTTACTATAGATACAAGACACCTTGAATGATCACCGACATGTTAGATTATCAGATGTCTTTAACAAGAAAGAATGCATCAAGGTAAGAATAGGAGACTTCGACATTGACTGTGTTCTGGATGAGGAAACACAGGTGAATGTTATGACAGAAAGAACTTGGGAAACTATAGGGAGGCCTGTTATGATCCCTTCACTGAGTGGAATAGGGTTATTCAGAGGGAAACTAGTGAACCTATGTGGAAGGCTCAATCAGATATCTATGAATGCTAATGGAACTTCAATAGAAGAAGATTTTGAGATTATCAAATTTATTGAGGACAACACCCCATTTACTATGTTACTTGGAAATCCTTGGATTGAAAGGGATCAAGCCAGAAAGAAGGAAGAAGAAAAAGTCTTAGAACATCAGAGACAAGAGTTAAAAGACTTCATGAACAGAAGGATCGCACAGTTGATTGAAGAACAGGAGAACAAATCGAAGCCATATCACACAAGGAACCCAGATGTCAATGTTATCAGAACACCAGAGGACTCGCAGAAGGCTGAAGTTTCTATATTCGATAAAGAACAGATGTTATACCTGAACCCTAAGAAAGAACCCCAATAGCACAAAGTAACTATATCAAAGGAAAATAGGAACTAGGATGAGAAAATAACTACTGAGACAAATCTCACTGGAAAGAAAGATAGAAAGTTAAGTAAGAAGAGGACAAAGATTGAAAAGTTGTAGAATATTCTAGATAGAACATCGCAGAAAGAAAACTTACAGAATGGGAGCTTTGCTGAGATATCAGAACAATGACCTATGGTAGTTCGCCGTGACGAAGCGATATAGCCGTTGGACCGATATACCCATTCGACTTCCACCCCGAATGGACATAAAATCATTAAAGGATCATTAGTAGACTATTGGACCACACCATAACGGACATATCAACATTAATGGAAGCTTCATTCCCATTGCAAGTAGACCGTTGCTGAATTTATTACTTAGTTTGTCACGCCATGCACGAAGAACACTTTTTCCAAGTGAGAATTAGAAGGCCGCAGAATAGTAGTTGCAGACAATGGTCATTGCGATCTGGTTGGTCATCCTAGTACAGTATCTGAGATCATTGTGAACCCCGACTAATTTTTCTTTCCAAGCGCGTATGTCCGAGGAATTTAGCACAACTGAAGAATCTGCAAGAGAGGTACTCGCTAGCCTCAGAACCGAAAGAGTCATGTCAGAACGAGGTTTTTCTATAGGTTTACAGGCATCATCGACGAGAGGAGTGCAAGCCTCCTCGTTCACTGCTCGAGCAGGAACATTTCGAACCGGCGGAGAACATAGAACCAAACATAAAGATGATAATGCCAATGTGAGGTTGGTTCCATCCATCCTACCTACTTACATACCACCTCTGAGTGGTGCGATCAATAGAGACATTGCGCCTAGAGACTTCAAGTACACTCTAGTCACTGCATACCTGCCGAAAGGGGTACGGGCAATCCACATAGATCAAGACAAGATTGCAGCATTGAATTTTAGTGAATTCAACCTGGGAGATCGTAAAGTCTACAACATGCTTTCCCCACACAAGTACCTAACCCGAACCAAGGGAAATAACTCAAAGCTCATCCCTCAACAATGGAATATGAACCTTGCGCAGTCCACTCTGCTGAACGTCATGAAGATCCCACATTTCAGATGTCACCAAGAAGTCAATGCTTGTGTTAAGCTACTCCTGGCGAGCTACCACATAGGATACCTATGGTTGAACCACCGCATCACAGTTGATCCAGCGCTGATCAATAGGATCATAGGTCTTAGCATGTAGGGCCCTGATCCCCATGACTACTATCTTGGAAAGACAAAAGACTGCGCTCTTGCTCAAAATATCAAAGAATCTTATGGCGATGTTGAGAAAGGAGCGCGAGGCTACAAGTTAGCCTCTATTCAGAGTGGTGCAGTGCGCCTTGCATGTCAACTGATCACAGGGAATATCGTTCACAAGAATCAACCCACGCAAGTATCTGGATTTGTAGTTGACCTCGCGGGAAAGTGCGCAGAGGGACTGCAGATGAGCTGGGTGAAGTACCTGGTGAATCAACTAGATATCGACTTTAGAGAAGCACAGGATTAGGGGCATGAATTCCATTTTAGCTGGCTCTTGAAATTTATAGCTTTCATTGCATGGGAGCTACCGGAAGATGCAAACTTCCCGGACCTCGACCCTTTTGAGCCCTTAGTCGTAAAGTTCAGTACCTTATGGTACTCAAATGATATGAGAAAACATTGACAATCCAATGCCGTATTCCACGCCTACTACAATCAGTTGAAGTGCACCATCCAGTCCGAGCCTCAGATAACCCCGAATACCCTCTTCAGGTTTAGGCCCTTAATGAATTTTAGCACGGACCACCACTTAATTTACATAACAACACGCGCTAATGAGAACAAAGAGTAGTTACAATCTTATTATAAGCTGACAAAAGAAGACCTGGAGAAAATCACCAAGGAATGGTCATCATACCTCATTGTTTCAGTAGACCCCGCAGAATTGTTCGTCATCGACAGCCCAAAATCTACGTAGGATACACCTGGGCCCAGTAAGACGAAGAAGGATGAGGAAATACAAGATATAGACAACATATCTGTAAGGACTGCATCCATTACACCCGAATAATAAGGTAATGATGAAGAATTCGAACAGAGGCCATAAGACAAAGAGGACTCATCGAAGAAAAGGAAGGTTTCACCACTGAAACATTCCTCCCAGAAGAAACCCAGAACCCCTGTAACCAAGATGAAGACCATGCTCAACCCAGATGACTTCAGTTTTATCCTCGCAACTATGAACAAAGCTATAGAAGAAATAACAGAAAAGCAAGAAGCCAAGAAAGAGGAAATGTACAATAGAATTGAGAGTGAGCTCCAAGGAGTGCAGCAGGCATTTCAGTCTAGCCGCGCAGTCTGCACTACGCCCCTGCCAGAAGGAACAATAGAAGAGAGAGATGAATCGGTTCAACTCCGCAAGATTGTTTCCACAGTTGAAGCACGCCTTTGAAAATCACAGGAAGAAACCATGCAGGCCACCCAGGCCTTAAAGCAAGCACATGAGTAAATCATTGAGCAACGCAACAAGAGAGGGACGCTCTCCAAGGAAAATTGGAAGAAGACAGAGTGAATATCCAAAACGAAAAGGAGCAGCTGCTCACGAAACAGATCGGGATTGAAGAAGAAATCAATAGATCATTTTGCTCTATGACCATCTTAGAGAAGAAATCATAAGAACCCTTAGAACACCAAGTGATGAAGCTTGCTGAAGTTATTCAACAACTTCAACAAAGAGTCATAGAATTAGAGCTTCATACCATACCATGTACCCCGCAAGAAGAGCGCGACCAGTGAGAAATGACTTCCCAGAGAACAGTAGAAAGGATTAAATAAATCACTGAAGAATACAAACAATTAAGTAGCATAAGTGCGTAGATACATGAGAACTTAACCGGGAATCCTGAATTGCACAAATTGGAGTCGCTGCTCTAGGAGGTGAAGCATGAAGCCGAAAAGCTATAGGTGCAGCTGAAGGCCCTATCACCCATAGAGAAAATGAAACGGTCTCATGAGCAGCGCATAACACATCAACAGATCCATATAATCTAGAGCAAGGTAATGGAAGTAACTCAACAACTTCAACCTTTGCAGGATAAGGCATGTCAACTATTTATAGAGATCGAGAACCAAGGAACAGAACTGGAATAGGTCGTGAATTCAACACAACAATTCCTAGAAGGGTTGGTGAATGTCGCACTTATATAGGAGTTCGTCGAGCAAGAAGCAGTTGCAATGCAATAGGTCAAAACAACTCGAGCCAAGCTCGAGGCATTCGAAGTAGAATTGATCAGACCTGAGTGACTCAGGACGAGTCATAGGTGAGTGTTGGGGGCATGTTGGCCCTTGACCAAGTTTTGGGAGATACTTGGTCATATTTGACCATTTTTGGGACTTCGACACCCTATCGAATGAAGCGCGTAAGACGAAGCAGAGATCATGGGATCTCGGCCCACTTTGGGTCCTTTTGGGGTTTTAGGGATAATGTAATGGGATTGGGATGTCGTCCCATGGGTTTACCCACGCTTAGGCCCACTTTTGTAAATGTATAAGTAGAAGTCTAGGATATATAATAAGAGGCTCAAAGCGAATTTAGTAGTGGCTTAGTGCTAAGAGTTGATCTATGTGATAAACTTGCAGAGCTGAGTGCAAGTATTGTAAGTGCTAAGTGCACAGATTGTTAGGAGGCTCTGTACTAGATCTACTCGCGGAAGGAGGATCTGGTGAGGTGCACTCAGATATGTTGTCCTATGTAGAGTAGGATCTTGATAAGATCTCTGATGTAACTTGATTGACTGAAGCTAATACAGAAGAAGAGTTGGTGGACGTGGCCCCAGGGTGGGGGTGAACCACGTTAATACTGTGTGTTGTGCTTTGTGCCTATTCTTAGATGTTTTGTATTGCTAAGTGCTTAGATTAGATTGGATAGATCTAGTCTTTATTTTTTCCTCTGAGATGTGAATGAATGTTAGATCTGATATATATGAAGATGCTTAGTGTTGATCTACTGGATTTGCTCTGTTTTACTCTTGCTAAGTTCTAGAATCTTAGATCTAAGTGAATGTTGCGATGCTCTGTACCTTCTGTGAAGTATAATAAGGAATGTATATTGATGAATGAACTATGCTAAGTGCTTTCTAAGTGTTGAAATCATAGAGCTTTGTCCCAGCTAAGGTTGCAGACACCTGATTCTTGCAACCACCCCTGCCTCTACCTCGGGTGAGACTTCATCTGCTTAGCAGGTGTTGCAGAAGACTGGGACATATTGCTAAGGAATTCCCTGGTGGAAGACCTAGTTGTCTCTGTTGCAAATATTTGGACCACGAATTATTAGATTGCCCTAGAATGATTGCTAAAATTGAAGGCATGAATCTGAAAGAAGAAAACCCTAAGGCAGATCCAAAAATAACAGAACCCCAAAGAGAATCAAACAAGATGTTACTATAGATAAAAGACACCTTGAATGATCACCGACATGTTAGATTATCAGATGTCTTTAAAAAGAAAGAATGCATCGAGGTAAGAATAGGAGACTTCGACATTGAATGTGTTCTGGATGAGGAAACACAGGTGAATGTTATGACAGAAAGAACTTGGGAAACTATAGGGAGGCCTGTTATGATCCCTTCACTGAGTGGAATAGGGTTATTCAGAGGGACACTAGTGAACCTATGTGGAAGGCTCAATCAGATATCTATGAATTCTAATGGAAATTCAATAGAAGAATATTTTGAGATTATCAAATTTATTGAGGAAAACGCCCCATTTACTATGTTACTTGGAAATCCTTGGATTGAAAGGGATCAAGCCAGAAAGAAGGAAGAAGAAAAAGTCTTAGAACATCAGAGACAAGAGTTAAAAGACTTCATGAACAGAAGGATCACACAGTTGATTGAAGAACAGGAGAACAGATCGAAGCCATATCACACAAGGAACCCAGATGTCAATGTTATTAGAACACCAGAAGACTCGCAAAAGACTGAAGTTTCTATCTTTGATAAAGAACAGATTTTATACCTGAACCCTAAGAAAGAACCCCAATAGCGCAAAGTAACTATATCAAAGGAAAAGAGGAACTAGGATGAGAAAAGAACTACTGAGACAAAGCTCACTGGAAAGAAAGATAGAAAGTTAAGTAAGAAGAGGACAAAGATTGAAAAGTTGTAGAATATTCTAGATAGAACATCGCAGAAAGAAAACTTACAGAATGGGAGCTTTGCCGAGATATCAGAACAATGACCTATGGCAGTTCGCCGTGACGAAGCGATATAACTGTTGGACCGATATACCCATTCGACTTCCACCCCGAATGGACATAAAATCATTAAAGGATCATCACTAGACTGTTGGACCACACCATAACGGACATATCAACGTTAATGGAAGCTTCATGCCCATTGCAAGTAGACCATTGCTGAATTTCTTACTTAGTTTGTCACGCCATGCACGAAGAACACTTTTTCCAAGTTAGAATTAGAAGGCCGCAGAATAGTAGTTGCATACAATGGTCATTGCGATCTGGTTGGTCATCCTAGTACAGTATCTGAGATCATTGTGAACACCGACTAATTTTTCTTTCCGAGCGCATATGTCCGAGGAATTTAGCACAACCGAAGAATCTGCAAGAGAGGTACTCACTAGCCTCAAAACCGAAAGAGTCATGTCAGAACGAGGTTTTTCTATAGGTTTACAAGCATCATCGACGAGAGGAGTGCAAGCCTCCTCGTTCACTGCTTGAGCAGGAACATTCCGAAACAGCGCAGAACATAGAACCAAACATAAAGATGATAATGCCAATGTGAGGTTGGTTCCATCCATCCTACCTACTTACATACCACCTATGAGTGGTGCGATCAATAGAGACATTGCGCCTAGAGACTTCAAGTACACTCTAGTCACTGCATACCTGCCGAAAGGGGTACGAGCAATCCACATAGATCAAGACAAGATTGCAGCATTGAATTTTAGTGAATTCAACTTGGGAGATCGTAAAGTATACAAAATGCTTGCCCCACACAAGTACCTAACCTGAACCAAGAGAAATAACTCAAATCTCATCCCTCAACAGTGGAATATGAACCTTGCGCAGTCCACTCTGCTGAACGTCATGAAGATCCCACATTTCAGATGTCACCAAGAAGTCAATGCCTCCGTTAAGCTACTCCTGGTGAGCTACCACATAGGATACCTATGGTTGAACCACCGCATCACAGTTGATCCAGCGCTGATCAATAGGATCATAGGTCTTAGCATGTAGGGCCCTGATCCCCATGACTACTATCTTGGAAAGACAAAAGACTGCGCTCTTGCTCAAAATATCAAAGAATCTTATGGCGATGTTGAGAAAGGAGCGCGAGGCTACAAGTTAGCCTCTATTCAGAGTGGTGCAGTGCGCCTTGCATGTCAACTGATCACAGGGAATATCGTTCACAAGAATCAACCCACGCAAGTATCTGGATTTGTAGTTGACCTCGCGGGAAAGTGCGCAGAGGGACTGCAGATGAGCTGGGTGAAGTACCTGGTGAATCAACTAGATATCGACTTTAGAGAAGCACAGGATTAGGGGCATGAATTCCATTTTAGCTGGCTCTTGAAATTTATAGCTTTCATTGCATGGGAGCTACCGGAAGATGCAAACTTCCCGGACCTCGACCCTTTTGAGCCCTTAGTCGTAAAGTTCAGTACCTTATGGTACTCAAATGATATGAGAAAACATTGACAATCCAATGCCGTATTCCACGCCTACTACAATCAGTTGAAGTGCACCATCCAGTCCGAGCCTCAGATAACCCCGAATACCCTCTTCAGGTTTAGGCCCTTAATGAATTTTAGCACGGACCACCACTTAATTTACATAACAACACGCGCTAATGAGAACAAAGAGTAGTTACAATCTTATTATAAGCTGACAAAAGAAGACCTGGAGAAAATCACCAAGGAATGGTCATCATACCTCATTGTTTCAGTAGACCCCGCAGAATTGTTCGTCATCGACAGCCCAAAATCTACGTAGGATACACCTGGGCCCAGTAAGACGAAGAAGGATGAGGAAATACAAGATATAGACAACATATCTGTAAGGACTGCATCCATTACACCCGAATAATAAGGTAATGATGAAGAATTCGAACAGAGGCCATAAGACAAAGAGGACTCATCGAAGAAAAGGAAGGTTTCACCACTGAAACATTCCTCCCAGAAGAAACCCAGAACCCCTGTAACCAAGATGAAGACCATGCTCAACCCAGATGACTTCAGTTTTATCCTCGCAACTATGAACAAAGCTATAGAAGAAATAACAGAAAAGCAAGAAGCCAAGAAAGAGGAAATGTACAATAGAATTGAGAGTGAGCTCCAAGGAGTGCAGCAGGCATTTCAGTCTAGCCGCGCAGTCTGCACTACGCCCCTGCCAGAAGGAACAATAGAAGAGAGAGATGAATCGGTTCAACTCCGCAAGATTGTTTCCACAGTTGAAGCACGCCTTTGAAAATCACAGGAAGAAACCATGCAGGCCACCCAGGCCTTAAAGCAAGCACATGAGTAAATCATTGAGCAACGCAACAAGAGAGGGACGCTCTCCAAGGAAAATTGGAAGAAGACAGAGTGAATATCCAAAACGAAAAGGAGCAGCTGCTCACGAAACAGATCGGGATTGAAGAAGAAATCAATAGATCATTTTGCTCTATGACCATCTTAGAGAAGAAATCATAAGAACCCTTAGAACACCAAGTGATGAAGCTTGCTGAAGTTATTCAACAACTTCAACAAAGAGTCATAGAATTAGAGCTTCATACCATACCATGTACCCCGCAAGAAGAGCGCGACCAGTGAGAAATGACTTCCCAGAGAACAGTAGAAAGGATTAAATAAATCACTGAAGAATACAAACAATTAAGTAGCATAAGTGCGTAGATACATGAGAACTTAACCGGGAATCCTGAATTGCACAAATTGGAGTCGCTGCTCTAGGAGGTGAAGCATGAAGCCGAAAAGCTATAGGTGCAGCTGAAGGCCCTATCACCCATAGAGAAAATGAAACGGTCTCATGAGCAGCGCATAACACATCAACAGATCCATATAATCTAGAGCAAGGTAATGGAAGTAACTCAACAACTTCAACCTTTGCAGGATAAGGCATGTCAACTATTTATAGAGATCGAGAACCAAGGAACAGAACTGGAATAGGTCGTGAATTCAACACAACAATTCCTAGAAGGGTTGGTGAATGTCGCACTTATATAGGAGTTCGTCGAGCAAGAAGCAGTTGCAATGCAATAGGTCAAAACAACTCGAGCCAAGCTCGAGGCATTCGAAGTAGAATTGATCAGACCTGAGTGACTCAGGACGAGTCATAGGTGAGTGTTGGGGGCATGTTGGCCCTTGACCAAGTTTTGGGAGATACTTGGTCATATTTGACCATTTTTGGGACTTCGACACCCTATCGAATGAAGCGCGTAAGACGAAGCAGAGATCATGGGATCTCGGCCCACTTTGGGTCCTTTTGGGGTTTTAGGGATAATGTAATGGGATTGGGATGTCGTCCCATGGGTTTACCCACGCTTAGGCCCACTTTTGTAAATGTATAAGTAGAAGTCTAGGATATATAATAAGAGGCTCAAAGCGAATTTAGTAGTGGCTTAGTGCTAAGAGTTGATCTATGTGATAAACTTGCAGAGCTGAGTGCAAGTATTGTAAGTGCTAAGTGCACAGATTGTTAGGAGGCTCTGTACTAGATCTACTCGCGGAAGGAGGATCTGGTGAGGTGCACTCAGATATGTTGTCCTATGTAGAGTAGGATCTTGATAAGATCTCTGATGTAACTTGATTGACTGAAGCTAATACAGAAGAAGAGTTGGTGGACGTGGCCCCAGGGTGGGGGTGAACCACGTTAATACTGTGTGTTGTGCTTTGTGCCTATTCTTAGATGTTTTGTATTGCTAAGTGCTTAGATTAGATTGGATAGATCTAGTCTTTATTTTTTCCTCTGAGATGTGAATGAATGTTAGATCTGATATATATGAAGATGCTTAGTGTTGATCTACTGGATTTGCTCTGTTTTACTCTTGCTAAGTTCTAGAATCTTAGATCTAAGTGAATGTTGCGATGCTCTGTACCTTCTGTGAAGTATAATAAGGAATGTATATTGATGAATGAACTATGCTAAGTGCTTGTTAAGTGTTGAAATCATAGAGCTTTGTCCCAGCTAAGGTTGCAGACACCTAATTCTTGCAACCACCCCTGCCTCTACCTCGGGTGAGACTTCATCTGCTTCGCAGGTGTTGCCGAAAGGGCCGGTAGTTAGGGTTTTGTTGGTGCGTTGTTGTAAGCATTGAACCCAAGGTCTGCCCCTGTGCCAACAAGGCACTAACTAAATAATATCAAACATGCCCTTAGTCGTACTACTCAACTACCTAGGTACTAGATAATTATATCCCCAAGTGTTGTTCTCAGTGTATGTTGATCAAAAAATTTGATCACCTAGGTTTCCTTCTCTTGGAATAATAAAAAAATAATTGATATCAAAAGAAGGAAATTTTGAAAGATTATTAGTTCATAGAGTATCCCTGAGTCCCATCTTTGTCACGCATTTTACATATTAAAAGTCTAAGTCTGTATGCTCAAGATATCTAGGTTTTTGTCTAACATACCAAGGAGCACTTTTTTCGTGTGCTTCACAACTAATTTTTCTTAGAACCAGGATTATTGTATCAAAACCACACTTATGTTCTTGGAATTCTTGGAACCATGCCCATATTCTTGGAACCACATACTTTCTTGAAACCACACATTTTCTTAGTTCTTCATCCCACACTTAATCATTTCCACTTTTAACCATTTCCATACTTAACCCATTTCCATACTTAGCGTATTTTCATTTTCATCATGAACTTAGTTAATTTTCATAAATCCCACCATTTATTTATTTTCATTATTCATTTCCATTTCCCATTTCCCATTTTCCATTTCCATTTTCATTTTCCATTTTCCATTTACCATTTTACATTTCCATTTTCCATTTACCATTTTACTTTTCCTATTTTCTTTTTTCTGTTTCCATTTTCCATGTTTTCATAATCCGTTCATTTCCATTTTCCCATAATTCATTTCCATTTTCTAGCTCATTCTCATAATTCATTTACATTTTCCTTTTTCCATTTTTATTTTCTAGATTTCATATTTTATTTTCATTTTATTATTTTCACGTACCATATTTCACGCAATTCCATTATAGATTCCCCCAACACTTACCACGTTTTATTCTTTCAACACTTAGTAAAATTTGAGTTATGTGGAAGTGACAATGCAGGGTTGGAACAAGTCGGTATGCATGCCTATAGGTTCGCAGGTCCACAATCCCACTACCTACAAATTACACCTCTTACTTCCACATCCTACAGAATTCACTTTTCACTTTTCACCTTTTTCATACTTAGTCATTTTCTCAAATGCGAATGTCGGATGACTTGCTACTCCATTTATCTTTTTTCACATGTCTTTAGGTCCGCAAGTTCACAACAATGCACTTTTCACCTTTTTCACACTTAGTCCTTTTTTCACATGTCTTTAGGTCCGCAAGTTCATAACAATGCACTTTTCACCTTTTTCACACTTAGTCATTTTATTGAAATAAGGATGCAGATCCATATACCATTCGTCAATGTTTTCTTGAGTCTCTAGGTCCTTTTTTCACATGTCTTTAGGTCCACAAGTTCACAACAATGCACTTTTCACCTTTTTCACACTTAGTCATTTTATTGAAATAAGGATGTAGATCCATATACCATTCCTCAATTTTTTCTTGAGTCTCTAGGTCTGCAGGTCCGCATTCCTGCATACTCCATAATGCACTCTCCATTCCCCTTTTTCACCTCATACTTAGTCATTTTTAACACTTTTCATCCCTTCACCTACCTCCTTTACCTCCGCATTCCCGTAACTCCACAAACCCTACATTTAATTTTTTAATATTATTTATTATGCTAAGTTTCCTCCCCCCCTTTTCGTGGACCTACCATACTGGGACATGTGGTGGTGACATTGACATATCCTTAAATGACATGTGGCGGTGACATGGACCAATCCCATAATGACATGTGTCGGTGACATGGAAATATCCTCAAATGACATGTGGTGGTGATGTGGACTTACCCATGGGTGACACATGGTGAATGACATGGGCATTGACCAGGTTATGACTAGGCTACAACTAGAGGTTGGTTGGATCATCAAAATTTTATTAATTCATGAAATTTTCCTAAGGCACGAGAGCTACACCAAAGTATCTATAGTTTCTTTTATTCCACATGAGGACTATGGTAAAATTTTCATTTTAAACACTTTAAAACTATTGACAAAAATGCACGTGGGATTGGAATTCATTTTAAAAGGGCGAATTTTGATGAAGGGCTAGGATTGGTCCACAAATTTGTTGGATGACTGTTGAGCAATGGTCTTCATAAGTTCATAACTCAAGATCCAGGTGTTCGTTTGGGGAAAACCATACCTCGATGGAAAGGTATTTTGGCGAGGAAGATGATGAAACACGTTTTAATAGGTGAATTGGTCATAAATCTCTCACAAATTGAAATAATAGTCAACTATATTTTCATGGTTTGCTGATAAATTTTCTTGGAACCTCAACTTTCCGAGCTTATAACTTGAGATCCATAACTATAAATCACGCTTAGGAAGACTCGTTGGAAATATGAGATGATGAAGATTACTTCTAGAGTAATTTACATGTCTAATTAATCAAATATAATGTTCAAAAAATTAAAACATAATCAACTCTTGTTTAAGGAAGTCAACTTCAAGTTTTGGAATTGACAATTTATTAAAGGTGTTTTATTAAAGGAAAAAGTGGGCACTACTTGGAGGCATGGATTTCAATGACATAAATTCATTAATGAGAATTCGATAAAGTAAAAAATAAAAGTTTTTTACTCCAAAAAGGAATTGTGTGTAAAATTATAGAAAGGAAAACCCTAACTATTTCAAGAACATTGAGAGAAGAATTTAAAAGGGAAAGAAGAAGGCACCATTAAGTGTTGGAAGTGAGAAGTTTCTACAATGGTGAATAGGATGCAAGAGCAAAATCTCTATCTTTTTAAGATTTGGTGGACTGGATTGCTAAAACTTGTCTCTCTACATCTTCTTCTTTTATATTTATTTCCATCAAATCTTCTATGAATGTATGGGAAACATGAATATTTGGGTCTGAGGAATTATTTCTCTAGAATTTTTCAGTCATATTGTAACATTTTAGGTCCAAAGGAGCACAATCCTTGCTTGTAAAAAACAAATGCATTTCATTTCAGTTCATTGTCATTGAGACATTGTTGAAGTTGTTTTAGTTCTTTTGTTTCAGGCATGATTAAACTTGTCATATTGGGATATTTTTGTAAAATTCTCTTGCAAGAACTACTCGGGGCACTACATTAGTGATTTCTTAGACTTGAATTGAAAGCATGTGATTTAAATGTATTTCCTATCAAAATATTTATGGGTAATAATAAAGTTATCATTTAAAGTTCTTTGAATATTTGTCCATTTCTTCATCTTGCAAAAGACATAGCAGATTCCAAGTTCAATTTATCTTACAAAAAGGAAAGAATATTTGTTGAAGGGAGACTCCAAAAACTTGTAGACACAAATCTATGTTCACACACTTTATCCTATCTTTTCTTTAAATGATCTAATGTATGTTTGTATAACTATATATAAGGATTGTACATGTTTATCTATAAGCTTTCTTGGAAGATATTTCAGGGTTTTATCTTTATCATTCATCCTCTGCATTCATTGTAGAACATACCAAGAATATTCCAACATTTCAGCCAAAGAGGACTACCACCTCTATAAAAATGCAGGGGATTCATATCCTCGTGAGGTTGACCTTAAGACCGTAAAACAATATTTTATATCATAGTGTAATATAGCAACAAGATTGTCGATTAACATATCTAGATATAGTTTCAGGAATACCAATGGGAATTCCTATATACCTAATGGTACATGGAAGTGCGATTTTGTATATAGCTAATGTCTAATGCAGTACTACTTGAAGGGGTACCAATAGGGGTTATAAGGGTTTCCAACAATGTGATTCCACTTGTATTTCATATGAATATTCTTCCCCGATTGTAGTTTTATCAACTGGACAACATATCACTGTGTTATTTAAAGACACCAAAACATGTCCCTAAAAAAAATTCAAAAATTTAGGAGCTTGCTTACCCAAGAAAAATCTCTTAAAATCACCAGAAAATAAATTACTTGTTCAAGGTAGGGTTTGAGGAAAAAAATGCAAAATGATCACTACTTTTTCTATACTTTTTTAATTGGCTATTAAGACCCCAATTATGAAATTCCACATTTTCTTTGGATCTATTGACACCAGTTTGAATGAAATATGTCCACTCAATCAAAATATATCCAATCTACAAAATTCATGGCCGTAAATGGAAACAACTCTAAAAGAAGGTTGATTTTAAATCATTAATATCTCCACTTACGAACTCCATTTTGGACAATTTAGTTTTTGAAATTGGGTATTTTTTTCAAGAGGAATTCCGATCTATTAAATTTTTTTTCAAAATTTCCACAAAACGTTTTAGAAATCGACCTAGATTGTATGATCTTCTTTTTCTTCTGTAAAAAATATACAAAAATAAAAACAAATCCCACTTTATGCTGTTGGAGTTACTTCACACACACCTAGGATTTTTTTTTTCCTAAGGTTTTTCCTTGTTTATTAGTCATAATTAGTCATTATCTGGTCTCCTATATTTTAGAGGAGAATATTCCACCTAGATAATATTCTCTTTCAGTTGACACTTCAGTTTGACTAGTTGAGTTGAGTTTAGATGTTGCATTGGTTTTTATCACCATGTAACATTGGGATCATCACCATGATAATTCGACCTTGCCTTGGGATCATCACCAAACTGGAACATTATCCTTGATTCCCTAAGTTAACTCCTCACTACTCTTTGTTCAGTTAGTTAATTGAAGACTAGTTTACTAGTTAACTCAACTAGGTGGCAGTTCACTCCCGTAACTGCCTGAGAGACTAGACTAGGTGGCAGTTCACTCCTGTAATTGTTGGTGTGTGTGTAGATCACTCTAGAGAACCACTATGGTGCACTGGTTCACCTCCAGTGTGAACTCATTGAGTTATACATACTATATCATCTGTAAATTACTCATTATTCACAACGGTTAATGATAATTCTTTCATTCTTTCTCTCCTTCCTATTCTTTCTTCAATTCTATCTGAAAATATGTGTATTATTGTTTATCTAGATATATTTTGTGCAGGTTCAACACATTTACATGGTATCAGAGCCGACAGACTGCTAAGCAAATGCTACACCAAAATGTTTTGCAGGTACAAAAGATTGAAGACAATGAAAAGATGGAATTCCAAAAAGAATTCACTCTTACACCTTACAACTATTTTGCATGGAAGGAGAAAATAACCATACATATTTGATCCAGAGGGTTGTACAGGCTATCCTTGAATACATATATAGAACATACATCATCCATAGAAATATCCAAGTACTTAAATCACATGGATGAGGCACTCAGAACAATTTGTAGTCTTATTTCTCCCATTCTCCTTTTTCATATATCTTCCTGTAAGAATCCTAATGAATCCTGGACCACCTTGGAAGGTATCTTTGAAAAATATGATGAGATGAGGGGACACATGCTGGAGGTGGAGCTGCTCACATTGGATCCAAAAAGCTTCGAGAATATCCGATATTTCTTTACAAAATTCAAGGATTTACTGTCGCAACTCAAAGCTTGCGGGGTTGATAAATCGAAGGAGGAGAAACAAATGGTTCTCACCATTCCCCCCAAGCTTGGTCCTGAATTCTCTGTATTCGTATCTACATTCCATATTTTCATATTCGCCTCTAGAGCCACTTGGAAGATGCCTTCTCTTGAGGACTTTATTGAATCCCTTACACAAGACCAAACCAAGCTCATCAACATGGGCACAATCAAAGGCCCAAGGGAGCATGCACTCACTGTGCATGATGGAAGCCAAAAATATCATAAATCTAAAGATAAATATAAGCAGAAATCTCATGCACATCTGAATAAGGAAGGGTACACAAAAACCTTCACCGATGCCTACGGATCCAAAGGAGAAAAGGGAAGAAAAGGGGAGAAATGCACATACTCTCACAAAGGATTCCATTCAGAATCCGCATGCATGAAAAAAAAAATATTTTATGTCTCAAATAATTCATCAAAACAACCTTGGAGATCGCATCCCCGAGGGTGCAAAGAAGAAGAAGCCAGAAGATCTGAATTCCAAGAAAGGAAATTCTAGCTATGCCTTGATTGCAATCAACTCCTCTCTCGATGCTTGGATCGTAGATTCAGGAGAATCACATCACATGGCTGCCTCATAAGAAGTCTATTCTTCATTGGATGCATGCAAAGGTCCTCCTATTCTGATGGGGGACAACTCTTCTGTCGAAGTCACCGACAAAGGAAGGATTGAACTCACCAACGGAATCTTCGAGAACGTGCTGCATGTTCCCAAACTTTCTGTCAACCTTCTCTTCGTGTATCAGATGACAAATTTTGGCACCGGAAATAAATTCATAGTCACACCAAATTCCATGGACATCTACGACATGCAAACCAACTCCAGGTTTTCTACCGGTGAGGTAAATCATCAGTCTAGATTGTATACATTTTCTGAATTCATTGAGCTTGAGTCTGCTTTATTGCTTACTCATGCTGATGAAAGTAGTAGGATATGACATGAAAGGTTTGGACATTTGAATTTTAGATACATGTAACAACTTAGCAAGAACAAATTGGTTGATGGTCTACCAGACATCCATTTCTCCAAGGGAGTATGTGAGGGATGTGTTCTCAGAAAACACCCTCAAGATAAATTCGACAAAGGAAAGTCTCAGTGAGATTCCACACCTTTAGATCTGATCCACAATGACATTATGGGTCCTTTTCCACATCCATCCATCAACAAATCGAGGTTTGTTCTCATTTTTGTTGATGATTTCTCAGGTTTTACTTGGATCTACTTTCTTAGAAAAACATCTGAGGTCTTTCAACACCTCAAAGATTTCAAAGCCTTGGTTGAGACACAGTCTAGAAATAAGATCAAAGTCCTCCAAACTGATAATGGGGGAGAGTATGTAAATCATGAGATCCATAATATTTTCCATTAGGCATGGATTCAGTTGTAGCACACAGTTCCCTATACTTCATAGCAAAACAGAGTTGCTGAGCGGAAAAACCAATCTCTAAAGGAGATGGCATCTTGCATAATGCATGCAAAGTCAATACCACAGAGACTATGGGCCAAAGCACTTAACTGTGAAACATACATCCAAAACCAATCTCCCCATAGATCTATCAAGGATAAGACCCCCTATGAGGCTTGGAGCAGCCTCAAACCGGAAGTGACCCACTTTCACATTTTTGGTTCACGTGCATGGGCCTGGATTCCCTCTGAAACGAGGAAGGCACTTGATCCAAAGAGAACTGAGTGCATTTTTGTTGGATACCCCAATGATGTGAAGGGATATCGGCTTATTGATATTTCCTTGGACCGGTTCATCATTGAGCGTAGTGTCCAATTCGAGGAAAGTGTCTCGCATTGATATGAAAATAAGGGACTGACTTGTTTTTCTATGCAAGCACCCTCTACTCCATTAAAATAAACTTCATGACCTTGCTCAATGTCTTAGTTGTGCAAGAGAAATTATGTGTCAAGTTTATGCTTCTTTTAGTTGTTTATGTGTGAGGTTCTTGAAATGTTAAATATTGTTTAAAGAAATACAATAGCAACATAACATGCAAAAAAATATAACCAACAACTCACAACAATAATAACATAATAAAGGAGTTCACCCCCAACTAGGCTACATCTCCTTGAGCCTCCATCAATGAACCAGGCTCTCTAGGATTAGTTTGTCAAAGATTCTTTTACTAGCTGCTTCTCAAATCCAATGGATTTACTGACTTACCATTGGGTTCAAAATACATAAAAACCCCAAAAATGACTAATAGAACTCTGAAAACGAACCATGGCTCATCCGGGCATGACCTCTTCTACATGTGGCCTTGACCTTCCCTGAGCTTCCTTGTGGAAAAAACACCTGTAAAAGTCCTCAAATGTCTCTTAAACCTATCCCAATGTGTTCAGAGCACAACAATTAGTCAAAAATGGCTATTCAGTCACAAAAACCAGACTTGGGCTCATCTAAGCATGACCTCCAACAATGGTGGCCCTAAGCTCCCTGAAACTTCAATGGTGTAAAACCTACAATAGAAGTCTCCAAATGCCTTTGAAAACTATGCCAATGGATTTAGAACATCCAAAAACCCCTAGCTGAGCTTTTTCGACACCTCATTTGGCCAAAAAATGAAGAAGTTAGGCCTCCTGCCATTTTCCTCCTTCAAGCTTGTTGTCATTGGTTCGCCAATTCGCACCTCCTGTATGAGTAACCTGGCTTCTGGGTGTTTCCCGTGCCTAAACCCAGCCCACACGTGCATCTCCAAAAAATTCACAAAAATGTAGAACAGTTAGGGAACCTAGCCCCCAAACCACGGAGGTGTTGGACGCGTGGGTTCCCATGTGTCCACATCCTGCGCCAAAAATGGGCTTTCGTTGCAAGTTGGTTTGTGGGCTTGACAAGTGTCAAGCACGTGGGGAGGTAACTGTTTGAAAAACCCCATGCATATACTCCATTTGGCAAAGGGTCACATGTGCTGCATATAAAAACTGGGGGCTGGGGCTAAGCCCTAGCCCGGACCTCACACCATACAACAATACATGCCAATTTAAATAAAAATTAACGCATATATAGAATAAGCACCAACACGTGGTCTAGTGGTATCCCATGCTATGCGAAGGCACTCCACCTTTGGGGAAGGTCCAAGGTTCGATCCCCATGGACTCCATAAAATTTTAAACAACCACAATTAACACAGTGCCACGTGGCACCATCCAATTTACCAAAAATGTGCCACGTATCGAATTCCCATTCATCCACGTATCTGCCAATTAAATGATTTCCATGTCATATTTTCCCAATCAACACTTTCCACGTCACCTGTCACGTCATCTGTACGACCTTGCCACGTCACCTGTACGGATTGTATAGTCAACATTTTTTTGCCTGTTTGGCAAATCGAATAGAATGTGATATCTCACTCATCCGATGTATGTTTGACCCTATTAGAAGTGTGTTGGGTTCATGACAACGAGTCCTACGCACCTGTTCGTTTTGAAGAGATTCTGAACACTTTCATTTTTGGGCTAAAATTTGACCCCTAGTCCAGATTCTGATCACACCTTCCCACTGAAAGGATTTTGGACCCACAAAAGATGATGATTATCTACCTGAGCTTCAATACTTTTTTGCTTCCAAGTTCTATCAATTGATTCTACTTGAAAAGTCTTTTTGGCAATCACCTGGGTACCTTGACATGCCTTTCATTGCAACTAGCTATGTCCCTCAACCACTGTTCTTTGGCTTTTGTTGACCCATTGTTCTCTTTGTGCTTGGAAGAATGACAACCTTCCCACTGAGAATCAAGTCCCTCTTATGAACTCTTTGGCGTCAGCACAATCCGCTCTACAATGACTGCAAAAAAATTTCCTGCGACATCTTGTCACAAACCAAGAAAACCATCAATCTTGAAAACAAACTTATACAAGACTGAAAATGATGCCAACAAAGTATTTTTTCTCTTCAAGTAGAAACTGTCACATCTTGTACGTCATCGAAGTACATGGCGTTTTCCTGCATCTTGGTGTACTCAATATCGACTTACAACCTGACAAACACCATCAACTAAACATAAGTCAAAAAACATGATCGACACAACATAGTCATCAAGACAACATCGACACAAGTCGAGACTCATTTGAAACATATCGACATTCCCAATGACAAGTCGACATTCATGATACACAACCATGTTACAATCATGAGTCACTCATAATGAACTATCACCAAGTTCATTGTTTACACATACAAAATCTCATGCATGTGCATAACTCTTCAACTCTCCTTCAAGTACAACATAAGTACATAAACCCAAAAACATGTGGGTACATAAGAGCTGAAATGAAAAGCTATAAATGGCTACAATAAGTGAGTATCATACCCATCTTTTACATTCTCCTGGCGAAGTTGTGCAACAACAAGAATGCCTTCAAAAGAATCACATTCTTATGAAAACTTGCATCATACAAGTTATGATAAACTACTGCAACTTGTCAAACTTTCAACAGAAATGCATACATAAGGCTGAAAAGTGCATCTACAAACAGAAAAATGCAAGCCTTATTTGTTCAAGAAATCTAACCATTTCTTACCAAGCCAAGTCAATGGTGACTTTTTCTACTGAAAATCGTCTTCTTGTGAATCATCTTGACTCACATCGATGATGGAATCTCCTCTTCCATTCTTGCTAGTATCTTTATCCATCTGCCTCTTTTGATGTGGATGAGTGGTTGGATGCAATGTCCAACATTGGTCAATGAGATGACCCCTCTTTTGGCAACGAGTGCAAATCTTTTGCATCTTCTTTTCAAGTTTCCTTTTCTTGGAAAGTTTCTTGAATGTGGTCAATCTTTTCCAACATATTGAAACATGATGGTTATCTAAACCACAATATGTACATGGACCTTTTCTTCCATTTTTACATGCAAATTTACCATGCTTAACATAATCAAAAGCAACCGAATTATAGGCAGAAATATAACATGAACATTCACCTTTATTGCCTTCTTGAGGAGGTGAATTTGAAGAGTTAGTAGCTCTCTTTTGAAGACCAACAAAGATGTTCCTGTCCTCATGGCTGTCACAACTCTCTTGTTTCACACATTTTCATTCATCTTGAACACATACTTTGCATGCTTGAGGGATTGAACTTGCAACAAAATTTCTTGAACATTCACCTTTATCGCCTTCTTGAGGAGGTGAATTTGAAGAGTTACTAGCTCTCTTTTGAAGACCAACAAAGATATTCTCATCCTCGTGGTTGTTACAACTCTCTTGTTTCACACATGTGCATTCATCTTGAACACACACTTTGCATGCTTGAGGGATTGAACTTGCAACAAAATTTGTTCTTGGAACTGTTTCCCTTGTCTCCTCAACTTTGGAATATGCTCCATATTTCTGTTCATATCCAAGACCCCTATACTTGGGCCTCTCCTCAACAACAATAGGCTTAACAATGCCTTGTTCATGCTTGCCTAACCCTCTACCTTCATAGCCCATTTTTAACAATAACTTGGACCCTATTCCTCTAGTGTGATTTTCAAAAACACCAAAGCATTCATCTTGAGAGGAATTTGAAGAAAAACCAACATTACATACCTCATGTTCATGCATGTACTTGGTAAGGGTTTCCTTTGCCTCATAGATTTGAGTTTCCATCTCATGCAACTTTTCAAGAAGCTAGTGCTTCTCCTCCTTCATGGCCATCAACTGCTCTTGAAGGACAATACTCTCTTTTTTATCTTCCCACATCTCTTGCACCACATCTCTCATGGTTAGAAATTCCTCCAACATATCTTTGCCAAAGAACTTGGCTAATGAAGATGTATGATAACTCTTATTGTTTGAAGCTTCCTCCATCTTTGCAAGATATCAAACTTCAACACAAAACTTGCACAATAATACCAACAGATAAATCTCTAGCTATCAATGGCAATCACATGAGAAAAACTATGCTCTGATACCACCTTATCTGAAAATAGGGGGCTGACTTGTTTTGCTATGAAAGCACCCTCTACTCCGTTAAAATAAACTTCAGGACCTTGCTCAATGTCTTAGTTGTGCAAGAGAAATTATGTGTCAAGTTTATGCTTCTTTTAGGTGTTTATGTGTGAGGTTCTTGAAATGTTAAATATTGTTTAAAGAAATACAACAACAACATAACATGCAACAAAATATAACCAACAACTCACAACAATAAGAACATGATAAAGTAGTTCACCCCCAACTGGGGTACATCTCCTTGAGCCTCCATCAATGGACTAGGCTCTCTGGGACTAGTTTATCAAAGATTCTTTTACAAGCTATTTCTCAACTCCAATGGATTTACTGGCTGTACCATTGGGTCCATAATACATAAAAACCCCAAAAATGACTAATAGAACTCTGAAAACGGACCATGGCTCATTCGGGCATGACCTCTTCTACATGTGGCCTTGAGATTCCCTGAAATTCCTTGTGGAAAAAACACCTATAAAAGTCCTCAAATGCCTCTTAAACCTATCCCAATGTGTTCAGAGTACAACAATTAGTCAGAAATGGCTATTCAGTCACAAAAAATAGACTTGGGCTCATCTGAGCATGACCTCCATCAATGGTGGCCCTAAGCTCCCTGGAGCTCCTTGAAACTTAAATGGTGTAAAACCTACAATATAAGTCTCCAAATTCCTTTGAAAACTATTCCAATGGATTCATAACATCCAAAAACCCCTAGCTGGGATTTTTCGACACCTCATTTGGCCAAAAAACGAAGAAGTTAGGCCTCCTGCCATTTTCCTCCTTCAAGCTTGTTGTCTCTGGTTCGCCAATTCGCACCTCCTGTGTGAGTAACCTAGCTTCCAGGCGTTTCTCGTGCCTAAACCTCGAACATGTGAACATCTCCACAAAATGCACAAAAATGTAGAACGATTAGGGAACTTAGCCCCCAAACCACGAAGGTGTTGGACTCGTGTGTTCCCATGTGTCCATGTCTCGCGCCAAAAATGGGCTTTTGTTGCAAGTTAGTTTGTGGGCTTGACAAGTGTCAATCGCGTGGGGAGGTAACCATTTGAAAAACCCTGTGCATATACTCCATTTGGAAAAGGGTCACATGTGGTGCGTATAAAAACCGGGAGCTAGGGCTAAGCCCCAGCCCAGACCCCACACCATATAACAAAAGATGCAAATTTAAATAAAAATTAACACATATATACAATAAGCACCAACACATGGGTTAGAGGTAGCCCATTCTATGCGAAGGCGCTCCACATTTGGGGAGATTCCGGCATTCGATCCCCATAGACTCCATAAAATTTTAAACAACCACAATTAACACGGTGCCACATGGCAGCCCATGTATGGGCCACGTGGCACCATCCAATTTGCCAAAAATGTGCCACGTGTCGAATTCCCATTCGTCCACGTATCTGCCAATTAAATGATTTCCATGTCAGATTTTCCCAATCATCACTTTCCATGTCACCTATCACGTCAATTGTATGGCCCTGACATGTCAGTTGTACGAACTGTACGGATTGTACAGTCAACAAATTTTTGCATGTTTGGCAAATCGAACAGAACGCGATATCTCACTCATCCGATGTCTGGTTGACCCTGTTTGAAGTGCGTTGGGTTCGTGATGACAAGGTATATGCACCTATTTGTTTTGAAGTGATTCTGAACACTTCCTTTTTTGGGCTAAAATTTGACCCCTGGTCCAGATTCTGATCACGCATGTACCTCAGTAGCCACATGCAGACACATTCACTCTTCCACTTGTTTGAAATGATGAGCATGCACATGTCGACTCTTATTCATAAGAGAGTTCTGATTCAGAGGACTCAGATGGTTCAAATTCAGAGTCAAAGTCAGTATAGTCAGATGTAGAGTCAGAGCATCCAGATGCAGTTGCTGAGCCAGAGCAAAGGCCCAAGTGGGCACAAAATACTCTTCAGGATGCAAGGGATCTCGTTGGTGATCCAGTTGATACTAGGAGGATTCAATTTGATTTCAAGGAGACTCCTGTTGCACTCACTACCACTAAACCACTACCTTCCAGGCATCTTTTCTTAGTTCAGTCTTCAGATCCACAGTCTTATGGCGAGGCTACTGGAAATCCATTTTGGGAATCTGCCATGCAGGAGGAGTACAACTCCCTCCTTGAGAACTAGACTTTGGATCTGGTTCCCCTTCCTTATGAAAGGAAACTTTTCAGATGCAGATGGGTCTATAGGACCAAGAGCTCAGCAGATGAACAGATCAACAGATACAAAGCCAGGCTTGTCGCCAAAGTCTTTCAACAGGTTCATGGTATTGAATATGATGAGACCTTCACTCTAGTAGCAAATATGGATTCCATATGATTGAAACTTTCCATTGTGGTAGCCAAGGGATGGGAATTCCATTAGATGGACATGAATAATGCATTACTTCATGGTGATCTCTCTAAGGAGATATACATGGAGCAGCCCCAGGGATTTATGTAGGACTCCTCTTTGGTCTGTCGACTGAAGAAGTCAATTTATGGCCTCAAGAAGGCTCCAAGGGATGGTATGCCTAGATGGATTCCTACATGTTGTCACAGAACTTTGTACGTTGTAAATCAGACCTGAATGTCTACATTCTCAGGACGACCGATTCACTTCTAATTTTAACTCTGTATGTTGATGATTTGTTGATCATCGGGTGCTCAACTTCATCGATTGCTATAGTCAAGAGGATTCTACATGACAGGTTTTTGATGACAGACATGGGTCCACTACACTTCTTCCTTGGACTCGAGATCAGTCGTGATGCATCAGGCATCAAACTGTCTCAGGCCAAGTATGCACAATATCTCCTTGAGATATTTCACATGACATACTGCAAGTCTGCTCTTACTCTTTTCCTATCAGGAATCAAACTTGAGGATGGTGGGGAGACTCCACTAGTTGACAACACACTATATAGATAGTTAGTGGGGAGCTTGTTGTATCTCACACACTCCAGACCATACCTATCATATGCAGTTGGTGCAGTTTCCAAGTTCATGAAAGAGACACATGAGCTACATTGGAAGGATGCAAAGCATATCCTTCGATACGTACAAGGCACCATCACCTTTGGGATTCATTATGCATCAGACTCTACATTAGATCTCATTGGTTTTACTGATTTTGACTGGGTTGGCAATAACATTGATCGCAAGTCCACATCTGGTTACTCACTCATTCTTGGTTCTGGGCCTATCTGTTGGTCGAGCAAGAAGCAAGTTGCCATTGCTATATCTTCAGCCAAGGTAGAGTACATAGGGGTAGTTAACATAACCATTCAGGCTATGTGGATACAACATTTTCTCACTGATTTGGGCATTCAGTTTCATCGGTCGATCATCATCTGGTGTGAAAACCAGAGCACTCTGAATTTTTGCAGAGATCTAGTTTAGAGGCAGTGGATGAAGCACATCAAGATCCACATGCACTACATCCGGGACTTAGTACATGAGGGGATCATCAACTTACAATTATGTCCTTCAACAGAGCGGACGACAAACATCTTCACCAAGAACTTCACTTAGAAAAAATTCCATTCTCTGTGAAGTCGTCTTGGAGTGAAGGACACAGTTGTCTAGAAATTCCATTCTTCTTTTACATACATTATACCTTGAGGGGGGGGTTTTCCCATGAGGTTTTCCCTTTTTCCTCACTTTATTTTCAGTGTATCTTTTGTATTTGGGTACCTAACATGGCCTCGTTGTCGGGACCCATTCTTTATTTTCACCAAAGTGATGTTTAGGGGGGGTGTTAGAGTTACTTCACACACACCTAGGATTTATTTTTCCTAAGGTTTTTCCTTGTTTATTAGTCATAATTATTCATTATCTAGTCTCCTATATTTTAGGGGAGAATATTCCACCTAGAGAATATTCTCTTTCAGTTGACACTTCAGTTTGACTAGTTGAGTTGAGTTTAGATGTTGCATTGGTTTTATCACCATGAAACATTGGGATCATCACCATGCTAATTATACCTTGCCTTGGGATCATCACCAAACTGGTGCATTAGCCTTGATTCCCTAATTTAACTCCTCACTACTCTATGTTCAGTCAGTTAACTGAAGATTAGTTGACTAGTTAACTCAACTAGGTGGTAGTTCACTCTTGTAACTGCCTGAGAGACTAGACTAGGTGGCAGTTCAATCTCGTAACTGTTGGTGTGTTTCTAGATCACTCTAGACTACCACTATGGTGCATTGGTTCACCTCCAGTGCGAACTCATTGAGTTATACAGAGTATATCATGTGTAAATTATTCATTATTCACAACGGTTAATGAGAATTCTTTCATTCTTTCTCTCCTTCTTCTTCTTTCTTCAATTCTATTTGAAAATGTGTGTATTATTGTTTAGCTAGATCTATTCTGTGCAGGTTCAACACATTTATATATGCCCCAAAAATTCTCCCACTTCGTGTCCAAGAAATAGATTTGATACCACTTATATTATATTTAACGCCAAAAAATTAGAGAAACCACATAAAATGTAATGAAAAACCAAAGAACACAAGAGAAAATAGATAATCCCTTAGAAATATCTCTTCATAATCAAAGGTAGAGAGATAAGTTCACTTTCCTCTTCAAGGGGGAAACCTCCTAGATAAAAGATCCAATTACAATAAAAATTGTTGACAAAATATTACATAACCTTCTACTCAATACATAACTATCCATAGAGAATATTAACTACCTATGGGCTTGCTTATAATGAGGGCCAACTAACTATTTTGGATCTTATTAATAAACATGACCACTTTTACAATGAGTGACTATGAACTAACTATTTTAATGGGCCTTCTTCAAGGAAGGTGGCCCCATACATTAATAGAGTATCTAAGTAAGTAAGTGATGATGTTTAGACTGGTCAAGATACAAACAAAAACCTCAAAAGGATAAAATCCCCCCACATTTTTATAGAGGTGGTACTCTGTTATAGTTTGAAATATGTAGCTTGATGTTATTGTACTAAACTGTCAAATGAGAGAATGATAAAAAACAAACCCCAAATATTTATTGCTTTAGTTTGTATGTAAAATGGTTCTTGATAACCATATTTCTCTTTGAGTGCAACATTTGCTTGGAAATGGACCAATCAAATTCTTTACAATAAAAATATAATCAAAGGATTCAATATCAAAATAAATATGTGCTCAAATTAATTATAACATTCCTCTGAAACACATGCGAGCTGAAGATGCATCCATATTTTCTCACAAGAAAAAGAGTGAAATGATGTTGATCACTTCATATAACTTTAAATGAGTATTGTTTTAAAAAATGAAAATAATTTGATGGAAATAATCCAAAAATCTCATGCTTATAAATCCTAAAGTTTGAGAACTCATTAAAAATATACCTCAAATTATTTCTCTGTGGATTTTAAGACACAAAATATTGTTGGCACAGGGGCAGACCCAGGGTTCAATGCTTAAGAGCACACCAACAAAACCCTAATTACCAGCCCTTTCGGCAACACCTGTGAAGCAAATGAAGTCTCACCCGAGGTAGAGGCAGGGGTGGTTGCAAGACTCAGGTGTCTGCAACCTAGTTGGGATACTGATATGTGATTATGTCTTTTACAGGGCACTTAGCATAGATCATTCATCAATATTTAACCCTTATGGTACTTCGCGGATGGGACAGAGCATCGCAGTGAATACTTAGACTAAAGATGACTCAATACTTAGCCACATAAATATAGATTAGATTCAACGGATCAAGCACTAAGCATCTTATATATCAGATCTAACATTCATTCATATATCATAAGAATAGAGCATAACTATATCTACTTAATCACAGAAAGCACTTAGCCAAAAAGGATACAACACTTAGGTCAAAGAACATAGCACATTACACAGAGTTACTGTCGTTCAGCCCCACCCTAGGGCTACATCCACAAAGTCTTATTCTTTATATTATCATGGTCAAGAAGTTACAGCACAGAGCTTCAGGGACCCTTACTTTGCACATGACAGAAGATCTGTGCAGCTCACTAGATCCGTCTTCCTTGTACTTCAGCACAAAACTACAACAACTTGCACTTAGCCTTCCAATCTCCTTACAATCATGCACAGAGCACTTGCAATATACATCCGATCACGTAGATACATCTACTAGCACTAATCCTTTATCTATATTTCACATAGAGGTACTACTATTTGCACTCAACTATCATATCTACTACTTAAGTATCTATTTATAGATTACAAAATGGGCCTAAACGTGGGTAAACCCATGGGCCAACATCCATTTCCCTTTACATCAACCCAAAACCCTAAAAGGGACCAAAAATAGGTCTTGCTTGCTTCGCGTTGCACTCCATCTTTGGCAAGCTATCACAGTCCCAAAAACGGTCAAATATGACCAAGTATTCTTCAAAACTTGGTCAAGGGCCAACAAGCCCCCAACACTCACCTGTGACTCATCCCAAGTCACTCAGGTCTGATCAATTCTGCCTCGAATGCCTCAAGCTTGGCTCGAGATGCTTCGACCTACTACAGTGTGACAACTTCTTGCTTAGTAAATTCCTAGATCACTATGTCATTGAGCAGTCCTTCCAGGCGATGTTTTGTAGTGGTGGAAACCTGTTCGAGTTCAGCTTCCTAGCTTTCCAGTTCAACAAACAGTTGGCATGCATTTTCCTGGATCGAATGAAGTCATTGGGAGACTTCCATCACTTTTCTTTGCAGCGTATGTACTTGTTGTTGGGCTGTGCGTTGTTCTGCGAACCTCTTCATTCTTTCGACTGGGGTCAAAGTCTTTATCTGCGCCTATAGCGTGTCTGCATGATTCTTTGCTTCTTGGAGTTGTGCCTCCAATGTCTGCAATTCTGGATTCTCTGTGAGGGTTTCATAAGTCTGGGCACTTCTAGCGCTCATCTACTTGCATTTGAAAGAAAAGGTTTTTAATCATCCAATTGCGCTTCAAGCAGTGGCCTCTCTTAGATCTCTTATTTCCTGAGGGGTCTCGGGCATGATGTAGAGCTCCAGATCTGTGATGTGTTGTTGGAGTTGTTGGATTACTTCTTCCAGTTGGGTCACCTATTGTGGGATACGATCTTCCATCTTCACCTCTATGACTGTCACAGAGTGCAGTTCTTTGTGAATCCTTTCCTGAACTTCAAGTTGCTCTGCTAGCAATTGTTCCTTTTCCTCGTCCCACTTCTCTTTCAGGGAAAGATTTTCCCGTTCTGCCTCCTTCTGTTTTTCTAGAAGTTCTTTTTGTGCTTGAATCAGAGCCTAGGTGTCTTGTGTTGTGTCTTCTTGAGCTCATCTAAGGCAAGCTTCAACTTGATCAATTATTTGGAGCAATTGAGTGGGCTCATCGCCTGTTCCTGATGTTCCGCTTGTTAAGGGTATTGTAGAAACTGCTTGGTTGGACTGGAGTGCATGCTACACTTCTTTGAGTTTTCCTTTGATTCAGTTGAATAGCTCCTTATTCTTTGCTTCTTGCTTTTCTTTGAGCTCGAGTGAAACATCGTTCAACGCGACAATTAGGAAGTCGAAGTCATATGGTGTAAGGGTAGTTTTAAGCATGGTATGGGTGGCCTTAGATTTCTTTCAGGAGGAGGGTTTTGGTGGTGTCATATTTATTTTCATGGAGGGATCATCCTCCTCTCTAGGTCAAGTAAATTCGCCTCTATTTTGCTCAACTTATGTACTACCTAGCTCGTCACCATCACCTCCCTATGCAGGTGAGATCGAAGTAGTCTTCATGGACGTGCTAGGGACATATTCAACTTCGTCATCCTTCTTATTCCTTCTTGGCCCAGGTGTATCCGACATAGCTTCAGGGCTTTCCTCGTCGGACATGTCTGTGGGGTCTGCTGCAACAAGGAGGTCTGCTGACCATTCCTTGGTAATCTCCTCCAAGTCATCCTCTGTCAGTTTGTAGTAGGATTGGAGATGTTGTTTATGCTCATCACCGTGTGCTGTAATATAGGTGAAGTGGCAGTCTGCGCTAAATTTGATCAAAGGTCTAAACCTATGAAATACGTTTGGGGTGATTCGCAGTGTAGACTAAATTGAATTCTTCAGTTGGTTGAAGTAGGTGTGGAAGACAACATTGGACTACCACTGCTTGTTCATGTCGTTGGAGTACCACAATGTACAGAACTTCATGGCTAGAGGTTCGAAAGGTTTGATCTTTGAAAAAGTGGCTCCCTCTGGTAGCTCCCAAGTGATGAAGGCGATGAGTATGAGTAACCAACTAAAGTGGAACTCATACCCTTGGTATTGTGCTCCTCTGCAATATATTGCACCCAATTCATCTGTAGTCCCTCGACGCACTTCCCTGCGAGGTCAACTACGAAGCCAGTCACCTGTGTTGATCTATTCTTACGAACTAATTTTCTCATGATTAACTAGCATGAAAGGTGCACTACGCCACTCTGGATAGAGGCTACCTTGTAGCCTCGTGTACCCTTCTCTATATCGCCATAAGTTTCCTTTATCCGTTGTGCTAGTGCTCGGTCTGAGGTCTTTCCCGGGTAAAATTCATGTGGGTCTGGGCCTTGCATGCTAAGCCCTGTGATATGATTGATTAGATTCGGATCCATAGTGATGCGGTGGTCCAACCATAAGTATCCGCCATGGTAGAAAGAAAACAACAACCTGACGCATGCATTGAATTCCTGGTGTCTGCCGAAGTGAGGGATATTCATTACATTGAGCAGTGTGGACTGCACGATGTTCTGAGTACAGGACTATGGGACAATCTTAGGATTTTTTCCTTTGGTCTTGGTTAAGTATTTATGCGGAGCTAACATGTTGTAGGTTTTGCGATCTCCAAGGTTAAAATCATTAAATTTCAGTGTTGCGAGCTTATCCTGGTCAGCTCGTACTGCACGCACCCCTTTCGGAAGATATGCGGTGATCATGGTGTACTCAAAGTCCCTGGGTACACTATTGTAGTTAATCTTTCCACTCAAAGGTGGTATGTAAACTGGAAAAATGTGCGAGATCAGCTTGGCGTTTTCAATATCGTCTCTGTGCTTTGTTCTTGTCTCGGTCGTGGTTCTGGAAGGTCCTGCGCCACGAGCAGTGGAGGGAGAATATTGGACTCCTCCTGTCGATGATTCTTGCACACTGGTAGACATTCTTCTCTCTGACATGACTCTCTCAGCCATTAGGTCAATCAAAACTTCTTTAACTACTTTCTCAACAGCGTTGAGCTCGTCCGACATACAAGCTTGGGTCCACTAGCTCAGGTGTGAAAATGAATTCTGAGACTACGATGAACAATATGGGAACAAGGTAATGATCACATGGTGAAGTAATCTCAAGGTTCAGACTCAAATGCTCACTTAGAAAAAATTATTCTCGGTGCATGGCATGACGGACTAAGTAGGGAAACTTAGCAACGGTTTGCTTGCAACAGATATGGGGCCTTCATTAACTCCGTTCTATCCATTCTGGTGCTGTCCAACTTTTTAGTGGGAACCCATAATTTTTTTCGATCCATTCGGGGCGGGATTCGAATGGGTATATCGGTCCAATGGCTATATTGTTGTGCCATGGAGAAGTGCCAGATGTCATTGCTCTGATATCTCGGTGAAGCTCAATTCTTGTGATTTTTCTTTCTGTGAAGTTTCCTCTGGACTCTTTTGTAACTTTCTGGTTTTGGCCCTCTTCTTACTTATCTTCCTAGCCTTTTTCCCTGTGAGCTTAGTCTCGATCATCCTTTTTCCATTCTAAGTCTTATCTTCTCTTGACGTAGTCACTTCGCACTACTTAGGGGCGTTCTTTAGATCCAAGGGTAATACTCCTTCATCATATAGATTAGTTATTTTGGTATTCTGTGGTTCCTCTAATTTTCTTATAGCTTCGACATCCAGGTCCATGGTGTTTAACAACAGAGATATGTTCTCTTATTCCTCCATCAAGTAGGCGATCCTTCTAGTCATAAATTCCATGAGTTCTTGCTTCTTCTTTTCTAGGGATTCCTATTCTTCTTTCCTCTGGATGTGGTCTTTTTCAATCCATATCTTTCCTAACAAAGCTGGAAATGGGGCGCGGTCCTCAATAAATCTAATGACTTTGAATTCTTCCTCATTTGAAGTTCCATGGGTACTCATAGCTATCTGGGTAATTTTGCCACATAGGGTTACCATTTTTCCTTTAAATAATCTGATGGTTCCTAGCGAAGGGACCAAAGAAGGCCTTCCTAGGGTTTCCCAAGTTCTTTCTGTCATAATGTTCATCGATATTCCCTGTTAAGAACCAAATATCAATATAGCATAGAAAAACCTCAGAAAAAGTACTCAACGCCTTGAAAAAAGAGATAATTTCAGATAATAAGCCTCTTCAAGGGGGCAACCTCCTTTTACCCCACTTAAATGTTCAAGTACAAGATGATTCAAAATGAAAATGTCTCCTTGGTATATATAGGAGACTAGAAGGTATAATTATAACTAATGGCCTAAAGCCAACATAAATAAAATAACATTACTGATATAATATGCCCCAATTAAGGGGTAATGAGCCAATATTAGGGATTAACATGCCCCTCCCCTTGAGACAAGTTTTTTCTGCAATGCTTGAGTAACTCTAGATGCTTCTGCATAAAAGACTCATCTTCCCAAGTGGAATCTTCAGTCGGTAGTTTCCTCCATTTAATGAGATACTCTGAAATGGATCTATTCCTCAGCTGGAAAATTCTTGTGTTAGTGATGGCTTTAGGATCCATTATGATTTTCCCCTCCTCGTCAAGTGTTGGAAATATAGTTTGAATTGAGATCTTGTCGCCTATAACCTTCTTTAAGCATGAAACATGGAAAACTAGTTGTACTCGTGAAGATGCAGACAATTCCAATTTGTATGCCATAGTACCAATATTTTGCAACACCTTATAAGGGCCATAGTACTTTCGTGATAATTTATTATCCTTCTTGGCTTGCTTGAGGGACATCTATTTGTATGGTTGTAGTCTTAAAAACACCCAATCCCCTACTTCAAAACTTCTTTCACTACGATGTTGATCTGCTTGTTGTTTCATGCGATTCTGTGCCATG
>ML777746.1:1503226-1546154 GCA_009831015.1 Picea engelmannii
TTCCCAAAAAACATCGTTTAGGGCCTCAAAATGGCCCCGGAAGTTAAAACTGCTAAAAATAGTAAATTACCAAAATTGCCAGAAACATGTTTTGGGCCAGTTGGAGAAGGTGGGTGGCCACCGATATCCACCTGGATCAACCACCTAGTCACCTGCCATGTCATTGTCTATTCATCTTTGTCAATCCATGTGTCACCCTTGGGTAGGTCCTCATCACTACCACATGTCATTAATGGATGTGTCCAACTCACTGCCAAATGCCCACATATAATAGGTCTTGAATTCCATGTGTCATTAGGAGGTGTGTCCAAAAATAAAAGGAAACAACTTAGGATAAGAATGGTTATTAATAAATAATATTAAAATAAATGAAATGTTCATGGGGTTACATGAATGTGGAGGTAGGTAAGGAGTTCATACTTGGTAAAAATATTCATTAAAATGTCTAATTATAAAGGGGTTGCGGGGTAGTGAACGATAGGGTAAGGGGATCGGGGTTGTGGTAAGAGTCATGAAAACCACAACGGACCCTTGGTAAGAGGATGGTGGATGAGGTAAGAAGAGTTGTAAAAATGTCTATGTGTTAAGACTAAGTATAAAGAGGTTGCAGGGTCTAAGTGTTAAGACTAAGTACAAAAAGGTAGTGGGGTTATGAACAATTGGGACTATGGATGAGAGAGAGTGAGGGGTTATGAAGATAAGACTTGGTAAAAAAGAGTTGTAAAATTTCTAAGTGTTGATAAGTCATGGGACAATAGGGTAAGGGAAGGATCATAAAAATCACCATGAACCTGTGGTAAGTCATAAGAAATTCTACTAAGTGTTGGGGAGTGAATTGATGGAGTTATGCGAAATATGGAAATGAAAATGGAAAAAAAATACGAAAAAGAAAAACAAATCACCGCAGACCCACGGTAAGTCATAAGAAATTCTACTAAGTGTTGGGGAGTGAAGTGATGGAGTTATGTGAAATATGGAAAAGAAAATGGAAAAAGAAATATGAAAATAAAAATGGAAAATAGAAATGGAAAATGGAAAAAGAAAAAGTAAAATAATAAAGGGCAATGAAAATGGAAATGAAAATAAAAGGAAATGGAAATATGAAAAAGAAAATGGAAATATGAACATATAAATGGTTAAGTATGGAAATATGAAAGTAGAAATGGTTAAGTATGGAATATGGAAAGGTTAAGTATGGAGAGGAGAGTAAGGGAAGAGAGAAATGGAAGAGATAAATGACTAATTATATAGAGGAAGAATGAAATGACTAAGTAAGGAGTGTGAGAGAAATGACTAAGTATGAAATGAAAGTATGAGAGTATGTGAAGGAATAAGAGAGGAAGTTGTAAAACTGGATAAGTATGGAGAATAAGAGTAATGAGCTATGTGATAAAGGACTAAGTGTTGCACATGGAATAAGAGTGGCACAACACTCATAAAAAATTCATCATCAATTGTTCAAAGATCTTCTTGCAATCTCTTTGTCACATGGTTGGAAAACAATATGAGTATCTTGTGCATACAAACTCAGATTTTGATTTCATAAAATGCATGATGAAGATGATATTGAGGGATAAACCATGATATGAGGAGCATTGAGGGATACACCATGAGATGAGTAGCATGCACATATTTCTCCTTCTGATATCATTTTTTTTATTCCAAAGAGAGTAAAATCAAGGTGATCAAATTTTTTTATCAACAACTCGCTCCAACTACAAGATAGTGACACCCCATGGGTTGTTGAGAACACCAAAATCAGACCAACTACCTTATCCATTGGGCTATGGAGTCATATTCATAATAAATTATTGTAATTCCTCATCCATTGGGTTATGGAGTTATCTTCAAACATTTTTTCCATCTAGCAACTACTTTTATTATGGAAAACTTTGATTGAAGAGATAAACTATGTACAAAAAAGATCTACCTACACTAACCTACTTGGAGGAAAGGGACACTTTTCAAGTGTAAGTAGATTTCCAATGGATCCATTCAAGCATCCATCTGATCTATGGAATGAACTTCAGAATTGGGGAACATATCGGGGCTGCTATCAAGGAGTTAAGAGTATGCCCAAAGTGTACTGAATTTAAAATGAGTCAGACGTGCCAAACATTTGATTGCATTTCTTGTCCAACAATGCTTTGGAACCATGATTCAATAAAATCAATGAATATTGCAATCTTTGGTTGGATGAGAAGTTTCCCATTTGAATTGTTTTTCATATTTCTCCTTATCTACAACCACATTCAAGATTCTTGATTCATCGACAATTTATTGAAAACATTTTTCCTTCATGGTATGGTAATATTTCCCATCATTGTTCTTAGGATTAATTTCTTCCACCAATTCTTCTTACTGCAAATGTTCTTGTGACTTTTCATCATTAAGATGTGGCCATTGCGAACCTGTTGCAATATTTTCCACATCAGTATGTAGCTGAAATCTTGTTGTGCATCTGGTGGAGACTCCTCAATTTCATTCTTGAACTTGTTGCCCAAAATATCTTGATATGGAGTATATGAGAAGCTAAAATCTTTCATTTTCAAATTGGAATCCTTATTTTTATTTTCAGCAGTATGACTTGAATTTGTTTTTCCAATCTTTGATTAGATTTTTATTCCAAGTCACTCACTTCATTGTCTTGTGTCAATATGGGAGAGGGTGGGTGGGAAACAACATTGAAAACACCGGAAAGGGAATATGGGTTCATTCTTGAGATGAACTTTCCAACAAATGATGTTTCCAAAACATCCCAATAGGTAATGGTCCCAGGAAGAAATGAAAAGAACCATTCACAAACATTCTCATGTAGAGTTTGTGCAAATAATTGACATGTAACATTATCTTTGGAGATATTTAAAATATCACATGTGATTTTGAATTTTAACAAATGATGCTATGTATCCTCTGAAGTATTCCCAAAGAATGTGGGAAATTTTTCAATAGAAATGTCTGGCATTTGAAAATCCACTTCTTACATAAAGGGATTTTGTGCACATGCCTCCTTCTTTGAGTACCTCTTCCTTTTGTTGTGTCTTGTAAATCCATTGATGGGATTTGTGGAGAAGGAAAATGCGCATCACAAAATGAAATAAATTATTTGGTGGAGCCTCCAAGAGGCTTTTCTTGAAATTTTTGAAATTTTCCAATGGATTTGCCATGTCATTTAAGATTTATTTCAATGGAGATTTCATCCTCCTAAATCTTTGATGGTTCTTGGATATTCAAATATTTTTATATCTGACATGTGCCCAAAGATACAAGAACATTATCTTTGAGGTCATTCAAATATCTCTGAATAATCCTTTCATAAACCACATGCATCTAGAATAAGTAGCAGTCTTCTTGAATCTTCTTTTTGAAACTTTGAACCATGGAGACTCTGGTTCCACAATCAGATATGAAAAAAAGCCTTATATATCTTGAAAAAAAATCATTCCCCAATGGAGTCACCAAAATGTTGATGTTTAGATTGGTGAAGATCCAAAAATCAACCTCATGTGTCATCAAGGGACGGGTTCAACTCATTGCCACGTGCCCACATATAATAGGTCTTGACTACCATGTGTCATTGGGAGGTGTGCCAAAAAATAAAAGGAAATAAATTAGGATAAGAATGGTTATTGAGAAATAATATTAAAATAAATGAAATGTTCACAGGGTTATGTGAATGCATAGGTAAGTAAGGAGGACCTAATACTTGGTAAAAAGAGTCGTGAAAATGTCTAAGTATAAAGGGGCTATGGGGTAGGGGGATCGGGGTTGTGGTAAGAGTCATGAAAATCATCATGAACACGTGGTAAGAGGACAATTGATGAGGTAAGACTTAGTATAAAGAGTTGTAAAAATGTCTATGTGTTAAGACTAAGTATAAAGAGGCCCTGAGGTTAAGTGTTAAGACTAAGTATAAAGAGTCTGTGAGGTTATGAACAATTGAAACCATGGACGAGTAGGAGTGAGGGGTTATGGAGGTAATACTTGGTAAAAACGAGTTTTAAAATGTCTAAGTGTTGAGAATTTGTGGAACAATGGGGTAAGGGAAGGATCATAAAAATTATTGCGGACCGACAGTAAGTCATAAGAAATTCTACTAAGTGTTGGGGAGTGAACTGATGAAATTACATGAAATATGGAAAGGAAAATGGAAAAATAATTATGAAAAGAAAAATGGAAATGGAAAGGAGATGGAAATGAAAATTTTAAAAATAAAAAGGAAAATTAGAAAGGAAAATGGAAAATTATGAAAAAGAAAATGAAAATAAAAGGAAATGGAAATATGAAAAAGAAAATGGAAATATGAACGTAGAAATGGTTAAGTATGGAAATATGAACATAGAAATGGTTAAGTAATGAATATGGAAAGGTTAAGTATGGAGAGGAGAGTAAGGGAATAGAGAAATGGAAGAGAGAACTGACTAAGTATAGAGAGGAATAGAGAAATGACTAAGTAAGGAATGTGAGAGAAATTACGAAGTATGAAATGAGAGTACGAGAGTATGTGAAGGAATAAGAGAGAAAGTTGTAAAAATGGATAAGTATTGAGAATGGGAGTAATGATATATGTGAGAAAGGAATACGTGTTTCACATGGAAGAAGAGGGGTACAACACTTAGAAAAAATTCCTCATTAATTCGTTAAGGATCTTCTTGCAATCTCTTTGTCGGGCATTTGGACAAAACTATGAGTATCTTAGGCATACATACTTTGATTTTGATTCTGTAAAATGCATGACGAAGATGAGACTAAGGGATACACCATGAATTGATGAACATGCACAAATTTCTCCTTTTGATATCATTTTGTTTTATTCCAAAGAGCGGAAAATAAAGGTGATCAATTTTTTTTATGAGTGGGAAGTTATGGTAGAACCCTAACATTGTTGGAAGAAAAATGTCTAAATTTAGATATCTTGAAGGGACTGAATGGGATAAAATAGCTAGACTGCGAAGCAAAGATGGAGAAAAAAAATTCAAGTGCCTCAAATTGCTTCCATGTCAGCACCTCAACCCCTACTTAGGTGAAAACAAAATAAGTGACTAAATAGACAAGTTTAACAGATTCAAGTCATAACATAATGATGAATGAACCATTTTCCAAGATTTCAAGCACCACTCTTCACTATTTTTAGAAAATGATTATTGGGAACAAATGATTAAGGTTATTGAGGATAAAATCAAGAAATAAATAATTGAGTTTTAGATATTCAAAAAATATCTTGCTTCTTTGAGTTGAATTGGTCACAATGGAGAAGAAAATTACCAAAGACTTTTGAGAGTTTTTATATTTCATCTAAGTTTCTTGAAGATTCATCCATCGTTCAATCAATTTTGTTGTAGTTTTTCTTGTATTTCCCCCTAGGATTTCTTATTCTTTATTGAGTTTTTTTAGACACATTTTGGAAAAACTTTAGATAAAACAAGAAAATATTCAAAGATTTGATCTCAAAGATTTTTCTTTGTATTTATTAAATTTTAGATATATCAACAATTGCATGTAGTTTACACATGTTGATTCTTGTATTAAATGTTGATAATATTAAATGTGAATATGATTATATCTATGTTTTCATATTTGTAATTGGCAGTATGTTAGGGTCCTACCATAACCCCCTTACTTAGGATACTTTATTAATATATGAGGCCACCTTCCTTGAATAAGACCGACTAAATAGTTTGTTAATAGTCACTCTATTAGAAAAACATGATTGCAGAGCAACAAAATAAAACAAATGCGGAAATAAAACACAGAAGATACACAATACACTAGAGACACAGATACGTGGTTCCCCTAGTGTGGGCTACATCCAACAGAGAAATTACCAGGACCTTCCTGTTGGGTATGTGTTATATTCTTTGCATGTGTGTGTGTGTGGGTGCGTTAGATACGACGACTGCGTCTGACAATCCCGCTTTTTGCTATTTTTAGCGGATTTTTCTATTTTTAGCTGATTTGTAAATTAATCCCGGATTAAGGGATTAGGGTTTTGGTATCTACGGAATACCTAAAAACATTGTATATATTGTATGGCGAATGGTGAAATTCGATATAATGAAAAAGAAAGGTTTTCCCGGTTGAGGGTTTCCAGTAAAGATCTCTGTGTATTCTGTGTATGAGCCATTGATTAATTTCTGTATTGCTTAAGAATATATATGCATTGCTTTACTTCGCAGGTTTAAAACTTACACTTCCTTTATTATTATCTGGCAAATGAAGGGATACAACCTACAACACACCTGATGTAACTTCCTCTTCTTTTTCTCACAATATCGTCTTTAAGAATACAATATTCACAATAATACATAGCCATAATACATTTCCCTCATAAAATAGGGTTTCTTTCTAGGGAAAAAAACCCTAACATAACTTCTACCATTAGATCTGTAACCTTATAATGAACGTTCCAGATTTACTATGAAATTACAATATACATTTAGAACACAATTTTTCCTTTGGAGGCTTCTCCCCTGAACCCCTATCAGAGAAACGTTGTCCCCCGAACCCTCGTCAGGGACCCACTTTCCCCAAGACCCCCTAGCTGGGGGGATAGCCCCCCCATACCCAACAGGGGGGGTAACCCCCCCTTTCACTCCCCCGTGTGGAGGAGTGTACATTATTTCGCAGTGTAAAGTCTTCATGGGGTATAAACATGGCTGAAAACAAATACCTCTGAATCCATAAGATAATCAAGCTCTGGAACCAAAAATATCCCACTTGGAGATTGATCTCAACAACTCCACCGTTGTTGTATCTTCTGGACTATGATCCTTCTTGGACTTGGAAAATTTCTCATCTTCATATTGATGCTTGAAGACCAACTGAAATTGAGTAGGAACTCAGTTTCTCCCTAGTTACTCTCTTTGTTAACATGTATGCAATATTCTGGCTAGTGTGTATCTTTCAAAACTTCAAACGTCCATATTCCAAGATGGATCGTATGAAATGGTACCTGAGTTGTATATACTCAGTCTTCAAATGGAAGGTTGAGTTCTTTGCAAGATGAATGAAACTCTCACTGTCACAGTACAACCTGTTATTCTCTTTCTTCTTTCCCAATTCCTCCATAAACCTCTGTAACCAAATCATTTATTTACTAACCTATGTAGCAACAACATACTCTACCTCTGTTGTTGAAATTGCAACAACCTTTTGCAGTTTCGAAATCCAACTTACCATTGTTCCATCTACAATAAAAACATACCCAGTGGTGCTCCTCTTGCTATCTTTATCACCTGTCATATATGAATCAACATATCCCTATAGAAAAATGTATGAACCTTCAAAACATAATGCATGAGTAGAAGTAACTCTCAAATACATGATAATCCACTTTACTTCCTCCCAAAGTTCTTTACCTAGATTGTCCATATACCTGCTCACAACTCCCACTGCATGTGCAATATCTAGTTTTGTGCAAACCACCGCATACATCAAGCTGCCAACTGCTGATGAATAAGGGACCCTGGAAATGTATTACATCTCCTCCTGTGTCTTGGGACACATTTCCTTAGTTAATTTGAAATGTATGGCCATAGGTGTACTAACTAGTTTTGCATTATGCATTATAAAACTCTCCAACACCTTCTCTATGTACTCACCCCGAGACAATGTCAATTTGCGATTTTTCCTATTTCTTTTTATTCTCATACCAAGGATTTTCTTTGCAGCACCCAAATCCTTCATCGCAAAATAATTATCTAATTTATTATTGAGCACATTTATATCTTGCATATGAGACCCTGCAACAAGCATGTCATCTACATACAATAGCAAGATAATATAGCTTCCATTTTCTAGCCTTTTAAAATAAACACAATGATTAGAATGAAATATACTATAACCTTGTTCTATTATAAACTTGTCAAACTTCAAATACCACTTACTTGGAGCTTGCTTTAGGCCATACAAGCTCTTCTTCAACCTGCATACCAAATTATCCTTCCCTTTGACCTCATTCCCCTGTGGTTGTTGCATATAAATCCCTTCCTCCAAATCCCCATGGAGAAAAGATGTTTTTACATCTAATTGTTCAAGATGTAAATCTTCTACTACCACAAGACTTAAAATAGTCCTAATTGAAGTCATTTTAACAACATGAGAAAATATTTCATCAAAATCTATACCTTTATTTTGTGCAAACCCATTTACAACAAGTCTATCCCTGTACCTATTTTTGACTCCATCTTCTTCCTTCAACTTGTAAACCTATTTATTCTGTAATGCTCTTTTTCCTATAAGAAACTCAACCAAATACCAAGTTTGGTTATTTACCAGGGAATCTATTTCCTCTTTAATTCCTTGCTCCCACTTCTTTTTGGTGTCTACCTGCATTACCTCTTCATAACATTCTGGTTCACCAAAATTAGTCAAAAATAAATAATACAATAAAGGAGAGTATCTTTCAGGGGGTCTACTTAACCTGGTAGATCTTCTAACAACAATTGTAGGAGTTTGAGGTACCTGTTGCTCCTGTTGTTGTACATTTTGATTTTCTGATTCCTTTGGAATTTGTTTCTAGTGATCTCATCAAGCACTATGTATTCTGGTTTTTCTTTTTCTTGTATCTTTCCCTGCAACTGATTTTTGTACATGACCTTCTCATTGAATATGACATCTCTACTCCTAATGCTTTTGTGATTTTCATAATCCCATAAGCGATAACCAAAATCATTAACACTGCATCCAATAAAGGTAGACTTCTTGGATTTTTCCTCAAGCTTTGTTCTATTTTATTTATCAATATGGATAAATGCTTCACAATCGAAAGTCTTCAAAAAAGAATAGTTTACCCTTTTACCTGTCCATGCCTCCTCTGGAATTCCACCATCCAAAGAGCTTGAAGGTCCTATGTTTATTAAGTAAACATTGGTATCTACACCATCTTCCCAGAACTGTAAGGGCAAACGAACATGCAATCTCATAACCCTTGCATGCTCCATGATTGTCTTGTTCATCCTTTCTGACACACCATTTTCTTGTGGTGTTCCTGGAACTGTCTCATTCTCAACCCAAGATTTCCATTTCTTAAAAGTATCAAAAACATTAGATTTTTTTCGAATGCAATAAACCCAAATTTTTCTAGTTGCATCATCAATAAAAGTAACATAATAACGAGAGCCACTAAGAGATGATACCTGAGTTGGTCCCCATACATCTGTATGCACAAGATCTAACATTTCACTCTTATTTTCTTTTTTGACTCTGATAAATATATCTCCCTTCTATTTTCCATAAACACAATGCTCACAGAAATCCAAATCAATTTGTTTAATATATGCAAAAACAATTCTTTTTTGAAGTATCTGCATCCCTTTCTCACTCATGTGTCCAAGCCTATGATGCCACAGTGTTGTATTCACTCCTGTAGAATCTAAAGAGTTAGAAGAGTCAGTATTACTAGTACATAAATACAATGTACCTACCTTCTGTCCTTTTGTTATCACCAGTGATCCTTTGGTGACCTTCCATATCTTATCTGTAAATATGGATATACAACCTTCACTTACCAACTGCCCTATTGAAATTATATTTTTCCTTACATATGGAACATGTCTTACCTCTTTCAAAAACCATTGGTTTCCATTCCTTTGCTTTATTTTTACCTTTCCCATTCCAACAATTTTGCATGGTGCATCATTACCCAAATGAACCTATCCAAAATTACCTTGAACATAATCTAGAAAATGTTTCATATCGGGTGTGGAATGAAATGAAGCCCCTGAATCTACTACCCAATACTCAGAAATATTATCTATAAAAAGAATCAAAGCATCTTGTAACACATCACTTGTTACATTTTCTTCCTGATTTTTTTCTTGTTATCCATCTCTTTGTTTCTTTGGAGCTATGCAGTATTTCTTCAGATGTGATTTCTTCCCACAATTCCAACACTCTATCTTTCCAAGTATTCATTTGGAATTTCCCTTCCTAGAATTCCCATGGTTCCCTAAGCCCTTTCCTCTATCCTTTTGTGTTCCCCCGTTCTCCATGTTTAATGCATTACCTGATGTCTCACATGTGCTTTTCCATTGCATTTCCTCACTAATGATAACACCAACAACATCATCAAATTTGAAATTGTTTGAACCAGAGATAGAGTTACTTACATCCATGACCAATCCGTTCCAAATTTTTGGTAATGAACACAAGATCATATTGCCCCGACCTCATCATCAAAGTCCACTTTTACAGAACTTAGTTGATTAGTAACCATATTAAATTCATTTAAATGATCTGCAACAGACCCACCTTCTGACATATTCATATTAAATAATATCTTCATTAGAAATACCTTATTGGACTCCAATGGTTTTTCATATAGTTTATCTAATGCATCCATCAGATCCTTCATTTTCTTTTCTTTCAAAATATTGAAATCCACCGACGCTACCAGGCTCAGCCGTATCATTCTTAGTGTCTTTCTGTCAAGAACCTCCCATTCTTTGTCTTTCATGGTCATCGGATTATTTTCTATTCCAACCAATGGTAGAAATGGATCTTTCTGATATAAATAATATTCCATCTATATCTTCTATAACTGGTAGTTTTGGCCATTAAATTTCTTGACCCTAAAATTTCCATCTTTCGCCATTGCTCCCACTCGAACCAAGAACCCTATTTTTCTGCGAGTTACCTGTCGCTCTGATACCAGTTGTTAGAAAAACAAGATCACGAAGCCATATTGGTGGCCACCTACCTATTCCACTTGGACCCCCATCATTGTTCCTTTTAGTTTTTTAGTTTCCTTAATTGTAACACAATTTACTATTTTTGGTAGTTTTTTGGGTCCCGAACTTCCGAAGCCGTTTTGAGGCCCTAAACAACGTTTTTTGGGCATGGTCCAATTTCAATGTATCATCATGCCAACTATTGTAGTCCTCGGATATATATTTCTAACGATGTATCATATGTGTCAAATAGAGATAGTATGCCAAAGTTACGACCCAACCAATTTACCCCAACGAGGCCCATATTCTGGCATTTCATCTCTCCTAGGGTTAGGGTTTTTGGATATTTAGGGATTCCATTGTTTCTAACAAATATATAGGCCTTCGAGCCTCATTGTAACACATATTTCAGAGGTTTGTAGCTACCACATCTCTTCTTAGAGATAAGCTACCAACGCCCTAGCTAGTTTATTTCTACTATGTCTGTAAACAAATTTTAGTTCTTTGATATTAATGAAATGAAGTGTTATTTTCGTTGCATCTTTGTATCCATGGTTATTTGTGTATTATGTTGCATTCCTTCATAAATACAGATCAATGGTATCAGAGTGGTCTTCTCTTTCTCGATCCTTCTTTGCATGTCCCCAACGAGGTCGGGGCATAAGGAGTTAGGGCTCGATCTGGTTGAACCTTTGCAAGATCATCCTCACAAACCCCGATGACTGCCCATGGGGAATGAAAAGAAAGAAGATGGAGTAGGAGATCCTATCAAAATATTGCTCGAGGAGGGCCTTGAAAAAAAAAGGAACATGATGATGGATAAATTTGCCCAGATCCTTCAATGATTTCCCACTAGTGGCACATCTACATCAAACAATCACTCTGGAGGTGAAACCCCTTTTAAGGTACAAGAAAACTTTGACATTCCCATATTTGATGGTCAAATAGATGTAGACACCATAGATATATGGTTGAATCTATTAAAAGGATATTTCTCAATTCATGACTTTTCTGACCGGGAGAAGATTATATTTCCACTGCTGAAGGTCGACCCCCATGTCAAGGGCTGGTGGGAAACCTACTATGAGAAAAAGGACGAGGAGGAACCCTTCCTATTCTCAATTGTACCCACTTGGAATTATTTCTGAGACGCCATCAAGGAACAATATTATCCTATGTGGAGATATGAGGACAAGTGTTACCCATGATTTTGGTCATCATGATGATGTATTGATGATGGTGTACTCAGGCTCTTCATTAGAACTTTCTCCTGAGAAAAGTTACCTTCATCTCTTCCCAAAAAACTCATTTTTGAAGAAGGTTCGCAGGCTGCTAGTATATTTGGGTGCGAGAATGCCTGATTCTTGCAGGCTACCTTAAGCCAGGGTGCAAACTTCTCGCACTGTGTTGAACTGCTAGGGTGCGAACTCTTCCTAAAGCATGGAAAAAGATGAATTCCCGATGCTTCTAGAAGGGAATTTTCTAGAAGGATGGGTTGGCATTCGAATGTTTATCCTAGTACTGGATTCCCTGATATTTTGGGATCATTCTTATCCAAGTAACTAATTCATTCTCTCCTATATATTGAGAGAATTGTCATGGAAAAGGTTAAGCAAGATTCATTGGAGAATTGGTGAAAGAATTGTGTGAAGGACTTAGCATTGAACAATAGCTTGGAGACTCTAGCAATTCTATCAAGAGGATTTGATCTTCTTCATGCAAGGATTGAGCAAGTGTGTGTGTGTCAGAGCTAAGAGCCATCGAATGGAAGTTTGCGACATCAAGGCTCAGGTTGTAATCTTTACTTTCCATTAATATGATACAGTGGCATGTCCCTTTCCCATAAAGCTATTTCCACTTTATTGTGTAATTCATTGATCATACACATAGGTTGAATTTTGAATAGATTGTGCTATCTTCACTTTGGTTGGTTTGTGTTGTTTTGGTCTTGACTGCACGAGAGCACTGGAGCGAAGCAGGAGTAACAAAGACCATAGGAAGCGATAATAAGGTATGTTATTTGTTCTTGCCTCCTATTTAATTCAATGGTCAAAACCTAGGGAAAGAGTCATGTCCTGTCTTGATTTGTTCTAGATCCAGGTGGATCTAGGGAGATCTGTTAGTGTCCGCACCTACCGATTAATCCGATAACAAAATTGGCGACTCCACTGGGGAGAAATCCTATTTTCTTTGTGGATTTTGGTGTTTTTCTTTGGCCATTTGCTCTTGTTTCACTTTTCTTCTTTCCTATCAATCTCTGAGTCTTCAAGATATCCTGATAGACCCTCTGGGTCTAGAGGCCTGTTCAAATTTTGCTTCATTTTCCAAAATTTTGATTATGTTTAGACATTCTCGCACTGCACTTCATTGCAGCCTGCGAGAATTGGTAGGGTTCACATTCTGCCTTTAAGGTTCAGTGTGAGGTTCTCGTACCCTGCTCAAGGGTCACCTGCGACAATCAGTGATTCTCACACTATGTAATACTAACAGCCTGCGAACTCAATTTTTCAAAAATTTGGATTTGAGTTTTAGCATTTTTAACTGCCCAGATCAGTTTAGATGCCTCATAAGAGTTTCTTGGACCATTGATTGATGTCTTTCTTGTCTTCGTTTGCATGCATGAATAGTATTAGGATTTCAAGGCTCTTCTTGTCACTTTTGTATTGACTTTCATTTCTTGACTTTTCTTGGAAAAACCATACTCTCTGATTTCGGATCTGAGTGTGTTTGATTAGTAAGACCCGTTGATTTGTTGAAAGTTGAGTTTTTCTTGGTCTTTATCATTTGCTTTGTTTGAAAGATCATTTTTCTTATGCACTTGAAAAGACTTTATTGGTTTTCTCTTTATTTTTGTTTTCATTGAAAGAGTGGATTGGGTTTATCATTGCTTGTTCATTGGTTTTTGATTTTCTGTACTCTCATTGGCATAGTGAGGGTCCTTTTTGAAAAGTAAACAAACGCTTTTCTTTCAAAAACTCTTTTTCGTCTTCGAAAACATTGAAAATCAAATTGTTGAAATTGTTGAAAGAGACACAATAGAGTATTGTTCTTTGATGCGTGATTTGTTGCATTTGCATTTTAAAGGAAATTTTGCATTGTAGTTCAAGGTTGATCTGGAAAATTTTCTCTTTCCCTCCCATACATAGGATTCATTGAACGAAAAATGATATTTTTCATTCTCATCCTTGCATTGTTGGGTCAGAGTCATACAACATAAGTTTCACCTCCGTTTCCTTTGAGTAAACAACATCTCTTAATAACACTGCGTAATCATAAAATTTATCTAGTAACTCTTTTCTAGGGCTCTATTACACCAACATTTAGCTAGGCTAGCGCTTTGGAGTAGGAAGAGAGATACACTCTCCAAAATCTCAAAACACACAATAGAATCTTGTGTTAGGGAGTGTTAAATTCCATTTGCAACATCTTGTCCTGGGAAGCCCTTCTCACACAAGGGTCAAACATGAGGTCGCATTGATATTGGAGGAGTTACTCACCCTGCTTTGTTGATATCAGTGTAGAGATTGCACGTATTACGGGGATCACTCGGAGGTATACCCACAATGATGAGTGGAAGCCTTTTGAGTTGATTTTGGGCTAGATACCCTGCCCTTGTGTGTGGACCGGACTGTCGACTGTCCCCCCAGGCTTTATTATTCTTGGTGGTGACCTTAGTGGCCTTTCTCTCTACGTTCTTACCCGAGGTGAATGTGGAGGGGAAAGTCTTCACGGTACCTGGAATTGACGTTGACCAAAATCACTCGGGCTCCTTGGAGGGTATATCCATGATTATGTGTGGGAGCTTGCACCAGGGTGTAAGTCTGTTAAGTAGGTCATCAGTGTAACTTTTCCACCCTAGCCCCGCCCCTTCTCGTCTCGTTGTTGCGACGTTGGATTTAATCACCAACTAGTGGCTTTGAAATTAGAAGGTCTTGTTTGCTTGATGTTGCTTCCTAGATTTTGTTTACTAGTGTGTGTTGTTTGTTTCTCGAAGTTGACCATAGGATTTTCTTCGTGAAGTTTGTCGCTCATTTACAATAGCTCCTCCACGTCGTTCACGTAGAATGCAGGGTTTATCTCCAGATCATCTGGATGGTTCTCAACCCTTTCCTACAAGTACACCTGAGGGATCTCCTTGGCAAGGTGAAGTCACAGTTGTCACCACACCACAGGTGGAATGAACTGACTCTCTAAAACATTTTTGAATTACTAATACTCAAGATAACTTTTGACGTCACCCTGATTCCGAGCGACCGTTTATGCGACTGAATTCTTCCGGAGAATTAGTTGTTACATCTTCTGGATCACCAGTTGGACCCTTTCCCGGTATAGAATGCCAAGATCTTTTTTGGTCTACAAGTGTTTTTCGACGAGACATTTTTGGTCCAGGTTCACCTGTGATTTCTGAAATTAATCCTCCTATGATTTTCGAAATCTCTAGTCCAGAGACAGTACCATTGACTACGAATTATCACTTTACCGTCCCTGCCCAAATGGCCCATCTTTCAGCTACTACGAGTGTTCCAACTAGTTTTACTGCGGTTAGTATTGCTCCTATCAACACCCCGCGAATGCCCAAAATTACTCCGACACTACCACCTAGATACCGTGCGTTGAATGCTTCCATTCCTACTCCTGCGCAAACTCCATCCAGCTCTCCTAGTGGTCCTTCTTCTTCTGGGCACTTTCTCCTTGGTTTAGTCCCAACACTCCCTCAATTTCCTTTTGGAGGACCTTCTTCATCTTCTACTGGCAATCCTAATCCTAGTGGTGCTTTTCCGTCATTCACTCCAGCTTATCAGTTTCTGGTTGGTGGACAATCTCATCAAGGTAGTATAACTCAACCACCTCTCAGTTGGAAAAACCCAATTGGAACACCACCTTCGATGGGAGGACCCACTCCACCTTATGGGAAAAACATACCTTCGTCCTTGGCTCAGCATTGGAATTAGTTGATACAAAATCCTTCTCAATCGACTGGGGGGTAGCAGTTTCCAGTTGCGTCAGTAACACCCCCTAGCATGGGCCAACCATATCCAGGTTTGTTTAATCCCATTTGGGGGATGACAACTCAAACTCAAGCCCCTGTTCCAGGGTATAATCCGATGAGCTACTATCTTGTCCAGCTGCCACCGAATATGCCTGGGTATTCACATTATATGCAGAATGCTTATGGTCCTACTGGTTTGCCGACATGGCTTCCTCCCCTAAGCCACCAGTACCCATAAGTGAATAGACAGTTACCCTTTCTCGCCACTTTGGATTTGCCAGATTTGTCAAGGATTTTAAATGATCCTATTTTTCACTCTCCCCAATGGCCTGTTATCCCAGCCAAGATTCCATCGGACATTCCTAAGTTCGACAACAAAGTGGGAGAGGACCCAAACAATCACGTTATGACTTTTCACCTATGGTTCTCATCTAACTCGTTGATGGATGACTCTATTCGTTTACGTCTTTTTCAACGAACCCTTACTGGTTCTGCTGCGAAGTGGTATATTGAATTGCCACGAGGTTTCTTCTCTGACTTCAACACCCTAGCTATGGATTTCCTTACACATTACCAGTTACCGATCCGTTATGACATGGGCACCGAGATTTTTACTTCCTTCAAACAGACTAAAGGCACTCATATATCTGATCACATCCATGAGTGGCGAAGGAGACGACGTCTCATTAAACTTGAGCTCCCCAATCAGTTAATAGCAGAATGGCTTACAAAATCATTTGTGAACGAAATCGAAAAGGAAATTTCCATGGGTGGCATTGTCATGGAAGAGCAGGCTATAAGTCGTGCTCAGTATCTTGACCTCGTTTACTCACAAATGGGAACCCTTTATGATTTACTACCTGACTTACCTCATCCTAATACTTCCAGCACTTCAATTACTCCAAATGCCTTGCATGTAGCTAATGGTGTGATTGGTACTGCCCAAGCCCAATCACATTCCACTTCAGGCACAAACCCTAAATATGCTTCTTCTAATGTTCAAAATTCTCCATCTCCTGCCACTCCCACCATCAAGACTTCTGAGGTAAATGCAGTCCAATCTACCCTAGTCGGTAAGAACAAATCTAAAAAGGGGAGAGGCAAGAATAAGGAGGGAAAAAATAATTCTCAAGCAGAGCAACCCAATACTACCTCTGTTGATGATCGGGATAAGCGCAAACCCCGATACCCTTGCCTTATCTGTGGTGATGATCACTACACGAAGGATTGTCTGCGACGTGCCGAGGTCACTAATTTCCTTCAAGGAGCTCCAAAACCACCTGCACCGACTATCTTGTCCCAACCCTTCCCGTCTCAACAACAGGCACAGTTGGTCATCCATAACCAACCTTCATCCTCTACCACATCATATGTTTTGATGTGTACTGGTGATTCTAAGCAGAACAACATTGCGCTCACTACTCGAGCCAAAGATTATTCTCCCTCTAAGGAGAAGGTTGACGATTTACCCCCTTCGTTGTTACAACCCTCTCCAACGACTCCACCTACTAACGGTCCTCTTCATCTCGAACGACCGAGCCTCGACACAATTCTGCGACCCCCACCAAAGGGTGTCGTTCGGAAATCAACTTTCAATCCTCACGCTCGTGCTGCCCAGAACTACAACATTGTTGAATATCTGGTCCAGGCACCTTTTGCGATGTCAGCCCTTGAAGTCCTTCAAACTTGTCCCGCACAACGGAAGGCACTGTTGAAATATATCGGTGGAATTGACCCGACCTATACGAATTTGATAGTCTTTGACTTGGAAGATCACATTCCAAGGTTACCCCCTCAAGTCGCGTTCCAGATCCAAGTTGTTGTCTCTGACAAGAACATTTGTCGAACCGTTATCGATGAGGGTGCCTCGATGTGTGTCATGTCTTTTGCTTGCTGGAAATCCATTAGCTCTCCTTCTTTGAATGAATCACAAAACACTCTTAAATCCTTCAATGGCTCTGGTTTTAAGCCCTATGGTGTTCTTCCTTCATTGCCCATCACGTTAGAAGGTAAGACGGTCCAAGTTGAAGTGGAAGTTTTTTATGCTCCCCTTGATTATAATCTTTTGCTTGGCCGCAGCTGGATCGATTCCATGCGTGCCGTTGTGTCGACACTTTTCCGTGTAGTGCGTTTCCCTCATCAAGGAAAGGTTGTTACCGTTGACCAACTTGCCTTCTTCAATTCCGATACTCATACTGGCAACGTACCGTTTATTTATAAAACCCCACCGGGTTATGAGAACATCGGTGTAGGCCTTCTAAAGGACTCCTCGTTAATGGGTAATTTCCCCATTCCACCGCCCGATGTTCCACGCCCGTCTGTTGCTTCTATCAACATGATCTCCACCATGCCTCCCGAACTTCCTGCGTTTCACGACCCTTGGATAGTCCTTGACCCTGGAGATCATCTTCGTTTCGACGACAAAATGTCGTTAAGTCCGGTTGAGTTCGCCTATCAGGCCATTCAATCGACAACACCTTCTACCCCCTCTCTTGATGAGTTGTCTCTTGATCCTTTTCATGTTATTTTTCCCACTGACGAGATGATCATGTCCGTCATGGAGGACACCCCTTGGGACGATGGGCATCATCATTCCATCATTTTTCTGGAGCAACATACTCTTGAGAACTACCAACGGATTTCGAACCCGTCGACCGTTGTTGTCATCTCGACGGTTCTCGAGGCTGCACACAATGTGTTTTCCGAAGGGAACTTAAGCAATATTTCACCCACTATTCCCATTGACATATCCATTAAACCTGGGATTGTTGAAAATGTCCATATTGGAGCTTCATGTTCTTCTGATGAAATCGTCACCTATACATCTCTATTCAAAGAATTTTGTGACATCTTCACCTAGAGCTATGAATAAATGCCAGGTATCGACCCTGCGATTGTGATACATGATATTAAGACATACCTCGGCGCTAAACCCGTCCAACAACACCTTCGTCCAGTTCACCCATGTAAAGCAACTTCTATAAAGCTCGAAGTCAAGAAACTTCTGAAAGCTGGCTTTATTTATCCGGTGGCTCTCACAGACTAGGTTTCCAATCTTGTCCTGATTGACAAGAAGCAAGGTACTATTCGTGTATATGTTGATTATAGGGATATTAACAAAGCTTGTCCAAAAGACAACTTTCCTACCCCTTTCATCGATCAGATTGTCGATGACTGTGCCGAAAGTGAAATCTTCTCTCTCATGGATGGTTTCTCCGGCTATAATCAAATTAATATTCTTCCTAAGGATCAACATAAGACTTATTTTATTTGTCCTTGGAGTACTTTTGCCTATCGGAAACTTCCTTTCGGTCTTAAGAATGTGGGCGCAACTTTTCAATGCGCTATGTCTTATGCCTTTCATGATATCAAGCACATCGTTCAACCCTATTTGGACAATTTACCCACTCATTCTATGTGCAGAGTCGATCACCCTACTCACCCCCGAGTCATTTTCGTTCGCTGTCGGTTCTATCGTATACGTTTAAATCCTCATAAGTGCATTTTTTGCGTAGAATCCGACCGTCTTCTAGGTTTTATCGTTTCACGTCAAGGGATTCGAATGGATCCTTTAAAGGTTGAGGTGATCCTTAATCTCCCTCCTCCTTCTACACTTCGCCAGTTGCAAAGTTTGCAGGGGAAAGCAAACTTTCTTCGTCGTTTTATCCCAAATTATGCCGAGATAACTCGTGGATTTACGCGGTTATTAAAGAAAGATTCAGAGTTCATCTGGGACACCATTGCCAACAATGGTTTTGAAGCTTTGAAGTTGTCTCTAACATGAGCTCCGCTTATCTTTCCCCCCGATTACAGTCGCGATTATTTCCTTTACCTTGCTGCATCTGATTACACCATTGGCATGGTTCTCGTCCAAGAGGATGATGCTCACGATGAACATGGTATTTACTACTTGATTCGAAGTCTTATGCTGACTGAAATCAAGTATCAACATGTAGAAAAATTGGCCTTGGATGTCGTTCAAGCCGTCCAACGCTTTCGACACTATATCCTCTCACGCAAAACTACGGTGATTTCCCATTGCAACCCTATGCAACACATTCTGACACGTCAATTTCTAGGGGGGAAATACTCCAAATGGATTGTGATACTCCAGGAGTTTGACTTGGAATTTGATCGTGCCAAGTCCAAGAAGTCCTTAGTTTTTGCTGAGTTGATATGCGACTTTCCCCATTCGGCCACAGAAAATGTAGCAGTTGATTCATTACCAGATGAATCTCTTTTCCTTATTAGCACACATGATCTTTGGTATTCGGATATCATTATATATCTCCAAACCCAGAGTTTTCGGCCAATTTTGTCCAGTACTGAACAACGTCAAATACGCTATCAAGCTCGTCAATACATTATCCTCGGGGATACTCTTTATCGTCGGGGGATTGACTCTGTTTTTCGACGTTGTCTAACGTTCGACGAAGCCGAGAAATATCTGAATGACTGTCATTCTGGAGAATGTGGTGGTCATATGTCTGGGTATGCTACTGCTCAGAAGATCTTACGCACAAGGTATTTTTGGCCTTCTTTTTTTAACGATTGCATTATCGCCGTTCAGAAATGCCATGCCTGCCATACCTACAATCAGAAAATTCGGTCACATCCCGCTCCTCTTCACCCTGTGGTATCAGTTGGTCCCTTTGCAAAATGGGGCATCGATTTCATGACATGTCACCCTCACTCGGTCGGGGGGAATGGTTACATTATTGTAGCTGTTGATTACTTTACGCAATGGGTCGCGGTGATGTCGACATTTGACAACACTAGAAAGACCGCAACATTGTTTCCTTTTAATCACATCATAGCTCGTTTTGGTTTTCCCCAAGCTATCGTCACTGATCACGGTAGCCACTTTAGGAATTTTATGATGTTCGAACTTACGAAAAATTTGGGTCTTCACCATGATAACTCAACGCCCTATTATCCACAAGCCAATGGACAAGTCGAAGCGATTAACAAAGTTCTCATAACTATGCTTCGACGAATAATAGGGATTCATAAAACAAGTTGGCACACAATGTTGTTTTCGACATTGTGGGCGTACCGGACATTCGTCAAGTCCGTTACTGGGTTTACACCTTTTTGGTTAGTCTATGGTGTGGAATCCATTCTCCCTATCGAATGTGAGATACCCACTTTAAAACTAGTTGTTGAACTCCTACCCAACACTTCTATTGAGGAAGAACGTCTTTTGTATCTTATGCGATTAGACGAAACTCGACGTGATGCCACCCTATTCATAGAATCTCAGAAAAAATGTGTCAAGGCCCAATACGACAAGCATGTCAAGCCTTGCATTTTCTGCGAAGGTGATCTTGTTCTTCTCTATGAACAAGATCGAGATATGTTAGGAGCTGGGAAATTCGAACCCATGTGCCAAGGTCCTTATATCGTTCGACGAGTTTTGGAAAAAAGGAGCTTATGAGTTGGTAGATTACGATGGTATCCCTTTGAGTGAACCCAGGAATGGGTTTTACTTGAAGAAGTATTATGCATAAAATCATCTATTCACAAGTACTTGTATTTTTAATGTATCATACTTTTTGTGTGTTACTATAGTTTGCTTTTGTCGTTATCTAGTCTCTGCCCTCATGTGACGTTGGGTTTGATTTCCAGATGTTGGAGTCTTCGCTACCCTATATTGGATTCACTGATGGCGCTAGCCATAGTACTCGGAACCTTGCTTCTGCTACGTGGGCAATTTATGCCCCTACAAACGAACTTGTCTCCTTACGAGGTGTGTGTCTCGGTCGTGCGACCAACAACATTGCAGAGTATAGCGTCATTATTGAATTATTGGTTGATGTTATTTCGCTCGGAATCCGTCATTTGGTTGTGTGTCTTGATTCGCAGCTTATAGTACTACAGTTAAGTAATGTTTATACTATCCGAAGTCCTACTTTGTTATGGGTGTATTTGCGAATTCGCCTCTTAGAGCGTTATTTTGATTACATTGAATATCAACATATTCCTAGATGTCTAAATACATTAACAGATGCATTGGATAATTATGTATTGGACAAACATTTGAATCATTTATAAATCAATCACATCAATATTCACACAATATAAGGTAAACCGGTAGAAGCCGTCTGTATATATAATGATCAAAAGAGTTTTTTACAAAAAGTTTGTTCGAAGACCAAAATGTCAAAATCTGAAGCTCATAGCTTCTACAAAGTGACGTCATGGATGACGTTCATGGTAACACACGACTGCCCGAGAAACCCTACGGAGTAGTTGACTCATGGATGTTGATACTCCTACAGTATGACGCTGATCGCATCGTGGAACCTCTTCCAGAGTCATGTCTGGAATATCTGTAGTCAAGCCCTCCAGATTTTGTTCCACCACCTGATAATCCTCATCATATTGTGGCGCTGTCACTACCTCTCCTCGCCGCTGAATGGGAGAAGTACCAGGAGGTTGGTAAGGTCCAACATCTGTGTTATCAACAAACGATTTTATATTAGTCTTTGGACGAACGTATAAAACAAAAACATTTGAATATGATAAAAATTCAAAAAACATTTTAAAAAGAAAAATGTGTGCACTTCTTACCAAGGTCCCCCCACTGAGCATCCTCTGGCAGTACCAAATCTGGATCTCCTCGGAAATCCAACCCAGCATAAGCATAGTTTTCAACCATCAACAGCTGTGGTTGAAGCCAACCAAAGAAAGTATCATCATACTTGATGATCGGTCCTGCTACGTGCCGGGCCATGAGTCGACACCATCTCAACATCCTTGGATCCCTGGGACCTAGTATATTCCACTCAACCTGCAGCCTCAGTAATGGGACCCTCTCAAGGAAGAAGGACACCAACAAAGATCCGTACCCAAATTTCTTCAGGTCACCTCATCTGCACTTGGTCAACTTCTTTTTTATACTGTGAAACACAACATCTGCCCAGTTGAACACTCGAGGCTCAATACACTCAATAACATACTGGAGGTAACTCTGTAACGCCATGCGAGGAGTAGAACTCCCAGCTATCCAAGCTATGGTGAATAATATAGTACAGAGGGTCAAATCTCATACCCCCCAAATAGCTACTTTTCCTTTCTTTCTCTCAGCCTCAGGAACGCAGTGTAAATGAAAGTTCTCACTCATCTATAGCCCGCCACCTCTGCTACCAGTCAGGCTCACATAGTACCCCCGCCATGACAATCCATTCAAAAATTAAATGTCCTCAATGTATAAGGACAGTGTGTGGACCCCCACATGAAATACCTACTGATCAGGGTCCCACATATGCACCAGGTACTCTAACAACCTGACTTGGGCCCTCATGCCTGGGATACGAAAGTACTTCAAGAGTCCACAATCTCTCAAAGAAGCAATAGTAGGTGGATGATTTTCGACCATTGCATTGTATTCTTCGTGCTCCCTTTCGTGCCACTCAAGAACCATTTTGATGGCCAATTATCTGCATAAGGAACACAAAAAGAAGATTAGCAACTTTTTTCATGATTTGATTCTTGTTCATTGGATAAATTTTTAAAAAATCTTTGAGATTTGCATTTCTCGCAGGTTCCCTGTGTGCACAGTGTGAGAACCTCGCAGGCTGCCCATGGGCCACCTATGAGAATCACCCATTCTCGCAGGTCTAGTGTAGTCTTCCTGCGAGAATGGAAGCACGCAAGTAGGGCTCCAAAAATCAACTTAAAAATGAAATTTTAACCAATGAAATTGCAAAATTAAACCATGAAAGTGTTGAGGACAAAGAGCCTACCTTACTGTCGTAGAAGGCTTTCTCAATGGTCTCTCATAGCTCCCGCAAACTGACGCCGAACTTTGAGGGTAAAAGAGGGGTTTTTGAGCTCAAATAGTGGAAAGGTAAAAATGATGTGGTAAAAAGAGTATTTACTCCTTTTTATTTACTTTTACTATGTCATTTGTTTTTTTATGCTTATTTATCTATTAAAACCTAATCCCTAATGTCATGTTGAGTGTAACTTTTGTAGGCGTGATGCTTTTGATGGTCAAATATAGGGATACAGACATGTTGTTTTTTGACATCGCGTGTTTTTGATTGTTTTTTATGGTTTTTGTATAAAACCTCGAGTGTGGTCTTTGTCCGTTCTTGCACTCGTAAATACATGAGAATGTGATCGAGCATACTTTTATCACTTTTTCGGGCTCAACAAGGTTATACGAAAAAGGAACCCCCCTAGAGTTCTCTTTAAGCTCTTTTCAGACTCTCTAAACATGAAAAGATAGCCGAGCGACCTTACTATTTTCACGCTCGATAAAGTATTTGAAGTAAGCATCTGGTGAGCGATATTTTATCTCTTTTTCGGTCTCATTCAGACTATTTTACGAAAAAGGAACTGAGAGAGTTCTCTTTTAAGTGTTTTTCCAGACTCTATAATCATGAAAAACCTTCGAGTTTTCTATCTCTGGACTCGTTAAACAAACATTGAAAGACCCGTAATGGGATCGAACCACTCCTTCTTAGGGTTCGTTAAACATACTCCGAGGGACTCATCCGAAGGATGAGCTTACATCAACAAGCATATGTTATCCTCCTCAATATTGCGTAAAAATAAAGAGGTACCCGCCAGAAATGGTGGGGGAAAAATTTGGGAAAGGGATATGTTTTCATATTCATATTGATTGGCAGTAAGTGTCGCTCTTGAACATGACACCCCCTATTCATCATTTGAAGCCGGTTTGGGAAATCCATTTGTCTCTCGTTCGATGTGCTACAAGGTCATTCCCTATGTCATCTTTGAGTCAATGCTTCCAAATCATTGGTCGTGTCATTAATATGTTCAAGAGAATTCCATATGAAACCTATATTGAGTCGGCCATCTGCAGTTATCCATTCTCTCCGTGTTGGTCTTCCCTGTGTCCAATCTAATTCACATCATACTCTGTTTCACCTTCCAAATCTGTTACTCATTTCGTGTCATTGATGGGGGATACATCAAGGCCCTCCTATGACGATTTTTGTTCCATCGACTTCAGCTCATTATCCATAATCAAGACTTAAAAATTATTTGCTACCTTGGAGATTGCATGCCTCAATGGCAGGTTTCCTCGCTTTCGATAGTGGGTTTACATCATTGACCCCTGATCGAAATATTCCATTGGATGTTCGACTTCAACTTATTTATTCTCACTCGATGGATTGTACTAGAGTACCTTGGGAGTCATTGACATCAATGGTGATTTCCCTCGCACTGGTTAACGGTTTCATCAATGACCGGTAATCAATTGGTTTTTTCCATGTTCAACTTCAACACATGTAATCACATGGTTAGATTCGTACTTTGGGTGACGAGATTGAAGACCCTAGATACCATCTCTTTGGTCCAGGTTGCGATGGAGTATGTATAATTTGCTGAGACATAGATCCACTGTGTATGTATCGTGGCTATGTTGTCTTAATTTGAAATTTCTCGCATAGATCCATAGTGTATTCCTGGTGGCTATGCTATATTTTGACGGCATGGATCCACAGTGTATGATTGGTGGCCATGAACCATGTCTATAATGCCATCATTATGTGATCTGAGTATGGGAATGCCTACCTCAGAATTAATATATATGATATTTTGCAGATGCTTGGTTGTTCGCAGGTTTCGGATTAGGTGTGCTCCTGGTTTCTGACACACACATGCAGTTTACAAAGTCTTTCGGTTGTCACTGGTTCCAAACTCATACTTTGGGGGGCATTCTGTTACCCATGATTTTGGTTGTCATGATGATGTATTGATGATGGTGTACTTGGGCTCTTCATTAGAACTTTCTCCTGAGAAAAGTTACCTTCATCTCTTCCCAAAAAGCTCATTTTTGAAGAAGGTTCGCAGGCTACTAGTATATTTGGGTGTGAGAATGTTTGATTCTCACAGGCTACCTTAAGCCAGGGTGCGAACTTCTCGCACTTTGTTGAACTTCTAGGGTGAGAACTCTTCCTAAAGCATGGAAAAATATGAATTCCCGATGCTTCTAGAAAAGAATCTTCTAGAAGGATGGGTTGGCATTCAAATGTTTATCCTAGTACTGGATTCCCTGATATTTTGGGATCATTCTTATTCAAGTAACTAATTCATTCTCTCCTATATATTGAGATAATTCTCATGGAAAAGTTTAAGCAAGATTCATTGGAGAATTGGTGAAAGAATTGTGTGAAGGACTTAGCATTGAACAACATCTTGGAGACTCTAGCAAGTCTATCAAGAGGATTTGATCTTCTTCATGCAAGGATTGAGCAAGTGTCTGTGTCGGAGCCAAGAGCCATCAAAAGGAAGTTTGCGACATCAAGGCTCAGGTTGTAATCTTTACTTTCCATTAATATGATACAGTGGCATGTCCCTTTCCCATAAAGTTATTTCCACTTTATTATGTAATTCCTTGATCATACACATATGTTGACTTTTGAATAGATTGTGCTATCTTAACTTTGGCTGGTTTGTGTTGTCTTGGTCTTGACTTCATGAGAGCACTGGAGTGAAGCGGGAGCAACAAAGACCATAGGAAGCGATAATAAGGTATGTTATTTGTTCTTGCCTCCTAGTTAATTCAATGGTCAAAACCTAGGGAAAGAGTCATGTCCTGTCTTGATTTGTTCTAGATCCAGGTGGATCTAGGGAGATCTGTTAGTGTCTGCACCTATCGATTAATCCGATAACAACAAGTACATACAATGGACTACACTGCGGCAAAAAAGGGATCAAGATGTGCATGAGATGAAAAATCTATTCCATACCCTGCGCACAAAGTTGGGTATCAAATATTCAGAGAAAATTTTGGTACTAAAGTACCGCAGTTTTCTACATAGATACATTCAGGAAGAAATGAATTTCCTCGACATCTCCTCACTTTGTACGAAATAGCAATATGATGCCAATATTGAGCAGAAATTCAAACAGAAGAAGCGATACTTTGGATCTGCAAATCAAAAGAAAGTGAAAGGTGCCCCCAAACCGCAGAGCAAAGGACAAAGCCAAGGCATGGCAGCTCAAGACAAACTGCCAAAGCCACAAGAAAAGAACAACACCATGAAGCTTAAGAAGGACATGGGAAAGTGGTGTGATTTCCATAAGAGATCCACTCACAACACCAGTGAGTGTCGGTCCAAATAGTCATTGGTGGCCGAGATGAGGGATTATGAATCAGATGCATGCTCTGACATTGAATCGTTACCTGAGAAAGGGAATGACAGAGTGAAGTAGATTATCAATGTGGAGCCCAATGCCATCGTTTCCACCATGAAGATCCAAAAGGAAGAACCCGAAGATCCATAGGAGGAGGAGTGTCTCTTCCACTCCCATATGTGGGTAAAGGGTTCCCTGCTATAGTTCATCGTCGACATCGAGAGCCAAAAGTACCTCATTTCAGCAGAGGTCATGAAGTGTTTGGGATTTCCGACCACAACACACCCACAATTGTACACCATCGGGTGGATTCACCAAGGATGGGATCTTTGCGTTAGCCAACAATGCCGCCTTCCCTACAACATCAAGCCCTTCACAGATGAGGTATTATGTGACATTTCTCCTCTTGATGTTTGTGATGTATTATTAGGACAACCATACTTGTGGAAGTGACATGTTGTGTATGAGTCCTAACCTTGCATTATTATTGTTACCTTGGGAAATAAGTCGTACAGGATACCAAAGGTACCACTGCCTATCGCTATATCTTTGGTTACTACAAAACAATGTAGTAAGCTCATTTCCAAAACCGGGAAATTTGTTTTCCTGATGATCCACCCTCAAGGAAAGAAGAAGACTGTGGCCACGAACTCCAGACAGGGATCCTCCACATGACAATAACAAATGTACAAGGTCATGGAGGAGTATCGAGACATCTTCACCTCACCCATAGGGGTTCCTCTGCACTATCAGGTCAAACACCCCATATATCTGACCCCAAGTGCGTCGTTGCCCAATGGACCGATCTATCGGTGCTCTGTTATGGAGAACAATGAAATCAAGCAACAGATTCAGGAGATACTGCATAAAGGTCACATCCAGCTAAGTTCATCACCCTGTGGGAGCCCGATCGTGTTGGTGCAGAAGAAGGATGGGACTTGGAGACTTTGTATTGACTATTGGGTGATGAACAAGATCACTATTCGAAATAGGTACCCAATCCCACGGATTGATGACCTTATGGACCAACTCGAAGGGGAGAAATATTTTAGCAAGATCGAATTGAAGTCCGGGTATCACCAGGTACCAATCGAACCATCCGATGTGTGGAACACTGCCTTCAAAGACAAGGAGGGAATTTTTGAATGGCTGGTCATGCCTTTCGGGTTGACAAATGCTCCCACAACCTTCATGAGGCTTATGTACGACATATTTTGGTCATTCACCAACTCATTTGTAGTAGTGTATTTGGAAGGGATCCTAATATTCAGCCAGACTTGGGAAGAGCACCTCCGCCACATATGACTTGTCCACCAAACACTGCAGAAACACAATTTGTGTGCCAATTTGGAGAAGTGCACTTTTGTCATGACCCAGGTTCAATATCTAGGATACATTATTTATTAGCATGGGGTGCATGTGGATCTAACCAAGATCCAAGTCATCTGGTATTGGCCAGCCCCGACCACTCTAAGAGATCTTCACAACTTTCTGGGTCTTGCTAATGTCTACCACAGTTTCGTGTTTGGATTCTCTCATATCACTTGGCCCTTGAGTCAAGTCACCAAGGGAGGAGAGAAAGAAAAATTATTTTGGTCGGAATCTCAGTAGAAGGCATTCACAGAATTGAAACATCGCCTTTGTTGTGCCCTAGTGCTCACATTACCAGACTTGCAACAACCATTTGAGATCAAGATAGATGCCTCTGAATATGCTATTGGGGAATTTCTTACTCAATAGAGGAATCCAGTGGCATATCATAGTGCGACACTATCCGAAAGTATCCCAATTATGAAAAAGAAATGTATTCCATTGTGCATGCTTGTCGACAGTGGAACCATTATGTTTTGGGGAAGGAAACAATCATCTACACAGACCACCAACCCCTGCAGTTCATACAAACATAAGGGAAGTTGCAGAAAGATTTCCATTAGAAGTTGTCCACATATCTACAAAAATTCCATTTGAACATCAAGTACAAGAAGGACATAACCAATAATGTTGCAGACTGCCTCATGCGACCACCGATCGTGGCGATAACCACCGTTCTCAACTCTTGTGGGAACGAGACTTCTGATTGGCCGCTTCTCTACAAGAGTGATCCAGATTTTGGCCACACATATAAGTTTCTCTTGGAGGGTAACAGAGTTCCAAATTTTCACCTACAGAATGCACTACTATGTCACCTAGGACACCTTTGTTTTCCTTCAAGCGAGTGTGCCAAGATGATTTGGGAAGCACACTATAGTCAGGTCGTTGGGCATTTCAAGGTTGAGAAAAAGTGGCAGTACTGCAAAAGTATTTCTATTAGCCAAACCTTCGACATTATGTTGGGAAGTACATCAGATCCTGCATTACCTGTGCCATTTCCAAACTGACCATCAATAATTAAGGACTCTATACTCCACTGCTTACCCCTATTCGACCTCGGGAATCCATCTCCATGGATTACATGTCGAGCCTTCCCTCTACTAAGAATGGAAACGACTGTGTTTTCGTGGTTATCGACAGATTCTCGAATATGACCATTATGGCGGCCTGCAAGAAGAATATCATAGAAAAATCCACTGCTAAACTCTTCTTTGAACGAGTGTGGGTACACTTTGGGATCCCACAGTCTATCATCTTAGATAGGGACAACAAGTTCCTCAGTATATTTTGGTCCAGCCTCTGGTCAATGCTGGACACCAAGCTCACCAAGTCCACAACTTTTCATCCCCAAACTGATGGCCAAACAGAGGTCGTCAACAGGATGATCGTACACATTTTTCACATGTACAACTCAAATCATCCATGCACATGGGATGAGAGACTCCCCTATGTACAACATAGCTATAACTGTTCCCTCCATAGCTCAACCGACCACAACCCCTTTCAGGTGGGTTTGGGATTCCAGCCACTATCTCCCATTGACATAGAGATACTATTTGCAGCTACTCGGGATGATTCAACTCGTGTCCAGTCTGAATCTGCCAAGGAAAACAACTTCATTGAGCACATTCATAACATTCACCAACATTTTCATGACATATTGGATAGAGTCAATGCTAAGTACAAGTAGCGACATGATCAACATCGAGTGCAACACAACTTCCAGGTGGTCAAAAAAGTGTGGCTACATTTGCAGAAGGTGTTAAGTACCAAAGAACTGAATACAAAATATCACAATAGATCCAAAGATATTTGAATACAATCACCACACAAGATATATGAAACCACACTTTATTATTACCAAACCCTTGAGGTAGGGAAACACCATACAATGGATCTAATTATGGAAGGGATCCTCTCCTATTCACTTGCCTCTTTAAAGGGGAATCCTCCTATTGATCTACCACTCCATAATACAATAATTATGTTCATGTCCCATTACATTGCTTGAACCCCTTTATATAGTGCTACCATCACCTAAGAACATTCTAGAGGAGGAATCTTCTAGAAGTATAACCTTCTAAGAAGTCCTCTTACATTTATTATATCTAACTACCCATTTATTATATCTAACTACCATAGTGGGCCTTATTTAATAATATAGTGGACCTAGTCCACCTTACATTGAATGGCCTCCACTATTATCACTATGGGCCCTCTGCCCCCCCCCCACACTACCTCTCTAGCTACCTTACATTCCATCCCCCTTATGAAAGTGTTGTCCTCAATGCTTGATGTACAACCATAAACCAGGATCCTATGGATAAGTGTGGACCATAGTGCTGAAGTAGACTAGAAAAATAGGTTCCCATTGAGAAATGATATCCACCATGCTGAATTAGTCCAACCGCCATTGTAAACTAAGGTCCCATGTCCAATTTCTCATGTGAACCCAACATGGAAGATATTGACACCCAATAACCAACTGAAAATGATGCTCCCAATACTAACACCTATCATGTGGATCCAAATGAGAATATCCATCCACATAGTGGGATATGATCAAAGATGAATCTGGAAGGAACAATACCATTGTAGAATATGCAGGTTGGACGCTAGTAACTAGCTCCTGATTTGGGACATTGATGTTCTCAAATGAAATATGAAAGTGGTTATCATCCCAGAAATGACAACTATCCATATACCAATCATCACAATCGGCCTCAAAATCATACCAAGAATATATTTCTTGATTATATTCATCCCTGATGTCCACCATAAGAAGTCTCTCCTATATGCTATCCAATGAATCTTGAATACTATGAAAACTATCATTGAGGCTATCTACAAGGTCATGCAATCTAGCATCCAATGTGTCATACAATTGAGATTTGAATTCTTCAAGAATTTCTTTGAGGGTTTGAGAGGAAATAGTCATCTGAACACCCTATGAACTCTTCGGTCCCACAGTCATCATGAAGAAACCCAAAAAATAGAACAATAACTTACGACAGAAAATCGCGGTTTTTTTCTGGAAAAACCCTAAAAAACTGTTGAATTTAAAATGCTCATAACTTCACTTCCCGGACTTCATTTCGGCTGATTGTTTTTTTGAAATTGGGTGAAATTGTGAGAGGAACTCAGATCTGTAATTTTTTTGGGAAAATTCGGCCTCCAACTGCTACATAAATAAATAAATAAAATCGCGCCACCATCCGCAGAAAAAACCTTGAAAATTGCAGATTTTAAAACTTCAATATCTTGACTTCCCAGACTTCGTTTCAGACGATTTGTTTTGTAACTTGGGTGTTTTTCTGAGAGGAAATCAGATATAGAACCTGTTTCTTCAAATTTTGCATAGAAATATACCAAAAAGTTTTGGAATGTTGCGGCCCTCTTTTTTCTTCTCCGAAAAAAAAAAATCTGCAAAAATAAAAAATATTTGCCCACAATGTCTGCCAAGGAAAGTGATCTGATACCAATTGTTAAGTACCAAATATTGAATAAAAAATCACCACAATAGATATAGAATAACAATATAGAAAAACACCACTTTATTATATCAAACCCTTGAGGTAGGGCAACACCATACAATGGATCCTATTATGGAAGGGATCCTCTCATGTTCACTTGCCACTTCGAGGGGGATTCCTCCTAATGAGCTTCAACTCCAAACACAATATTTTTGTTCATGTCCCATTACATTGCTTGAACCCCTTTATATAGTGATACCATCACCTAATAAAATTCTAGAGGAGGAATCTTCTAGAAGTAGAACCTTCTAAGAAGTCCTCTTACATTTATTATATCTAACTACCCATTTATTATATCTAACTACCATCGTGTGCCTTATTTAATAATATAGTGGACCTATTCCACCTTACATTGAATGGCCTCCACTATTATCACTATGGGCCCTCTGGGCCTTCCCACTACCTTTCTAGCTACCTTACAGAAGGAGCGCCTCACTAGACCCCACCACAAGCTTCGCCCACTTCGATATGGTCCATACACCATCACCAAGGCTATAGGGGACAATTCTTTCGAGCTCAATATCCCACCATTCCTTGGTTTTCCCCCAGTGTTCAATGTGGACTTCCTTCGACCTTACTTTCCACCACTACTGGACACATCTGACATGGCGGAACAACTCACACCAATAGAGTTAAACCCAGACTGCATGGAAAAATCCACAACTGATCGGATTATGGACACACAGATCAAGAACATCTGCCAACAAAGGATCCAGCTATATCGAGTTGTCAAAGCAGACCAACTCCTTCACCAGGGAAAGTGGCTCACCAGGGACCAAGTTCAACAGAACTTTCCTCATCTCATGGAGGAACTCAACATAATGGGGACCATTGCTTCCTAAGGGGGGAGGAATGATCCAGGTGGATATTGGTGGCCACCCGCTTATTCCACTTGGACCTCCATCATTGTTCCTTTCAGTTTTTTAGTTTCCTTAATTGTAGCACAATTTACTATTTTTGGCAATTTTTTGGGTCCTAAACTTCCGGAGCCGTTTTAAGGCCCTAAACGACGTTTTTTGGGCATGGTCCAATCAAAAAATATTTTCATGCCAACTATTGTATTCCTCGGATAGATATTTCTAACGATGTATCATATGCATCAAACAGAGATAGTATGCCAAAGTTACAACCCCGGGAAATTGATGTACCAATTTACCCCGACGAGGCCCATATTCTGGTGTTTCATCTCCTAGGGTTAGGTTTTTTGGATGTTTAGGGCTTCCGTTGTTTCTCAATAATATATAGGCCTTCGAGCCTCATTGTAACACAAATTTCAAAGGCCTGTAGTTGCCACATCTCTTCTCAGAGATAAGCTACCAACGCCCTAGCTAGTTTATTTCTATTTTGTCTGTAAACAAATTTTAGTTCTTTGATATTAATGAAATGAAGTGTTATTTCCACTACATCTTTCTATTCATGGTTATTTTTGTATTTTGTTGTGTTCCTGCGTAAATCTGGATCATCAACTCATCCATCTGTCAACCTATTTTCTACTTAGTTTTTCTTCGATGGTGTGTTGAGTCCTTCCAATTTGTTTTCCTCTTCCTATTTTCTTTTTATCAATTCCTTGCTCTTTATAAGGTTAAGACAAGTCATGATTTGAATTGAATAAGTCACATCACCATGTTTATGTCACTTCTAGATTGAAAAAAGGATAACTTAGGCCTATTGATGCAAAAATATATTGATTGCAAGAATGCCCCCGTTCTTGCAAACAACAAAAAAAGTGTTGTTTTATGAGTTTTAACATTCTAAAAATATTTAAAAGTTTAAAAACAGTGTGTTGGCACCCAACATGTGATCACATATACCAGTGCACTCAATATCGTGCGTTTTTCCACCAGTTCAACTATCATTACAAATTTCATGTTAAAATCATGCATGTTTGTGTCTCGAGCTATTATTATTTTAGGGTTGTGTGTGGTTATCATTGTAGGTGGTAAGAAAAACCGAAACAATGCATACATTTGACCACCACTCTCAGCAAGAGTAACTATAACACAATGGTGTCACCCTGATAACGTTGACAATTGAATAGAACAAAGCCAATCGGGCTTAAACTGTTTGAAGCTATACCATAAATAAGAGATATATTTATCAAAGGAGAATGGTTTGACTTTATATGCACCTTCAAAAAGCATCACACAAGAGTGGCCCTAATATTCACGCATAACTTTGATGGGTTTCATACTCAACTTGGGGACACCACCATTCACATTATAGAGCACTTCATCACTGGAGCGTGCGCTCTCCCAATCAGTGGTTAGAGATGGTTTTAAAAAGGAAATTTGCCAGCTAAAGTCTGCAATAATTTTCTGGTGGAAAAACACCAAAACCATAATTAGAGCTGAGGAATCTCAATATTGCAGATTAAAGAAGAGTGGAGGGACATTCTCACTACAATTCAAAGGTATATCATGGGAGAAGGTAGATTCTCAATCGTTCATTGTTACCACATTATATTGCTCATGCACTTAAACAGTGACAAGGAACTAAACCTACCCTAATATTTGATTAAGAGCTTAACTAAAATTCCTAATAGAATACATAATTACCTAGAATCTGTGCATAGAAGACCATATCGCTATGGGTTCATTAAAATACTGGTTCTCTTTGCTTTAAACGAAACAGAAATTCCCTGGACGTATTTTCTCGTGTCTTTAGGGTTACACGAAGAACATGAGGTTGATCCACAACTAGAAGAACAAAAAACTACTACATTGGGAGCAAATTACGATGAAATATTACGATGGTTTAGAATTTCGTCATATTTTTTTTTTCTTTTTTTGTACTAAATATACCTTCTTTTTTTCCGGGGTCCAAATGTTGGTCGCTCTAGCGACCAACATTCCAGGTTGGTCATTTTAACGACGAAGTGTGTTCTCTCTAGCGACTAACCACCATTTAGTCTCTCTAGCGACCAACAATGGCACGTGTGAGAATCAAACGGTCATTTGCAGAAAATCAATCATATATATATTTGTGGGGCCAACGTTGAAATTTGTTCAAACTGTTTCTGAATGCATTGAAATTTGACATGGATAGACTATTTGAATGCCTTAACGATATGGGAGGGTTTTTGGACATAAACCCTAATTTATCATCATGTAAAACATAAACCCTAATTTAGTGGAGTATTCGATTTGTTCCCAGTCATTTAGTGCCTACCTGTCATGGGTTGGTCTAGTTAACACCTCTTTGTTTCCATTTGGTGCCCATGCTGACCCTTTCTTTTATAATTCCCAAGAGCCCCATTAGCCCCACCATGAATTTTAGTTAAAAATACATGGACTATCAATGAGAGGTGATCTGGTCGTGGTGTGTAGGAAAAGGCCTAGCACCTTCAAAATTATCATTCTCCAAATATATTATTATACAAATTTTACAAGGAAATTGTACTAGGACTAGACACGGCAGCAACATTGACATGTGAATTCATCATGTAAAGGATTTGATTGATCCCAGATCTAATCTCGGTGAGAAGGACCAGAGTTGATTGATCCCAGAGCTAATCGCATCAATAAAAGAAAACCTTGAAACCACCAATTGTGAAGATTGCAAACAAAGATGGCCAAGGCTTGGCCTTTACATTCCAATAAATTGGGAAATCCCTCCCTCTTTCATATGGTCACTTTCTCTCTTACATAATTTCAAATCTTGTGGTTAAAGGAACTTATCCCTTGTGTCGATGAAGAAAGAGGTTCACATTCCTCCAAATTTTCCATATTTGACCTTCATGAAGTTAGCCCATATTTCTTGGGATTTGGATTGCACCCTTGAATCTGTTATGCACATCCTTTCTAATGGTTTGGGCTTCAAGCCCTCCTTTGGCCCCATTCAAATCATCTTGGAAAACAATTTGACCCTCTTTGCCTCATTTGTTGCAACACCCAAAAGGCTCCTTTCCATTACATCAAAGGAACATGGCAATTAAAAATGTGCATGTGTTTTTATTACATATATTCATAACTTTGAAAAAGTTCCATCATCGTTAGCATTAAGACCTATGTTTCATAAGGAAAAATTTAACACTAAAGCCTATTTTCCTCTCCTGGGCATATTCAAGGCCCCTAAGCCCATACCTTTTGTGCAAAACTAGCTAATGGCACTCAAAATACCACTTGGGAGTCAAAGACCCCATAGAGAGGTTGTGTCATGGTCGTAGGCCTTGTTCACAATGCTTAAGGCCTTAGTGGTTCATTTTCTTGAGTAAGACCTTTTTTTTCCTTTTCAATTGTGGTTTAGGATTCTATATCCATCGCTAATTCCTAAAACCAATTAATAGCGACCATATCCCACTTAGAGCCTAGATATACCATAAAAAAGGTCCTAGGTGATGTTTTAATATATCTATCACCATGTTTGATCTTGATAAGATTTATTGAACGCCTAAGGCCCTTCTTATACTTTATTGACCATTATCAAGATGCAAAGACCCATTAATGTTACTCAAATCATCGTAATGTCCCCTAGTAAACCACTCATAGTCAAAAGATACCCAAGAGATGCAATGTTTTCTGAATTTTAGGTGTTTTTATTAAGAAGCATCATTTAAGGTAGAAGGTCATTGTTGATGTCCCCTGACCTTGGTTAGACCTCTAGACCCACTCTTCATGCACAACTAACCTTATCACAACACCCACAACAACAATAGCAACCGAAAAAGAAAAGGAACAAGGTGAGCATTTGAAAAAGGATATTAAGCATGATATGAATGGAAATGAGTGAGATATTATGAATTACCTTAAAGAAACAATTTTTTTGTGAAATGCATCTTACATTTACAAGGAAATATTTACAGCCACACCCACATAGGGTTTTGAACTAAACACAAATTTCCTTAAAGAAGTACCTCTTAAAAATAGGTTCATATGATGCAAATCCACCACTACCATGAGGGTTCCATGTGACAAGGGAAAAACCTCTCTCTTTCCCAACTCCAAAAAATATGAGTGAATCACTAGTGACACATAGTAGAAACAATTGTTGGCTAAATAAAATCAACCCAATACACAAGTCCAAGGAATCTCATTGGATTCAAATATCACACATAACAATGTTAGAACAATCAATGCCAAGTGGTCCTTCCTTCCCATGATATCGAACATTATCCATAACAATGAATTCTCTCACTAATTTATTCCTACAACTCCCCAAAGAGATAATACTAATACCTATCATGCAAACAAATCCCCCCATTTTTCATTTCTAATCATCTTTCATTAATGGTAAGATTCAACAATGTATAACAAGGCTAAAAACCAAAGCATGTTCTCCAATGTTAGTGCTCTCAACAACCAAGAGATCAAATACTAAATAGGAGAGTGGAATCCTTTTCCCTCTTTTGAAAGGCCATATACAAGAAAAGTTTTGCACTAACTCCTCACTAGTTTTAGTTTTTGCTACTTGTCACACATCATTCAAAATACAAACATGAAATATCAAATACATTATCATGTGGTCATTTATTTCGTGGGGGGTCAAAATTTGGGATATTTCATCAAGCAATGGATTCAACTCTCCATGATGCATGTATGTCATAGGCCCTATTGCAATGAACAAGGATCAATACTTTGCTCAACGCATCAAAATCTCACAAAAAAATATTGAAGAAAGTGGATATAAAGGATTATGCTTTGGGTTCAACAACAAATGGTCCTAAAACAAGATTTGTTCACATAGAAAAACAATAAGAGTGATAATAAGGAGCATCTACAAGACACTGAGGAAGAAATTAACAACCCAAAAAAGAAAGAATATGAAGTGGACACTATATCAATGCATGGCATGGAAAAGGTCTCTACACCTCAAACCCTTTAAGATTATCAAATACATCATAAAATCAAAAAGTAAGTCATTGTCAATTCAAATAGTAACGACAACTTCATTACCAAGAAAATGGCAATGGAAAAATATTTTCCTTTTGTCGTGTGCACTTGATGTCAAATTCCAAGTAATTGTTGCAAATGGATTAAGTTTCACTTGTGAAGGAATATGCCATAACATCAAACTTAGCACTAAAGACTACAACTTCTCAACCATAATGTATACCATTCTTATTGGGAGAGTAGATATGGATCTAGCGATGCAATTGCTAATAACTTGAGTACAATTTATTTGAACTATAAGGAAATATTAATGAGATTCTCTAGAGAAGGAACATAATATCAACTCAATAGCCAAATATATGGGTGAGCGGTTAGATACCATGGTAGTAAGGGGTTAGTGTTTTACGAATATGGATTATATGGATTATATGGATTTAGTGTTTTACGAATAGGGTAATATTGGTAAGGGTTAAAGGGGATAGGGTTTTAAGTGTTAGGAGTTATGAGTTATAAGGATTAAAGGTTATAAGAGCTATTCGTTATGGCTTGGAAGGGATCAATGTTAGGTTTAGTAAAGTTTAAGGGTTACAATGGTTATAAGTTTTATGGTTTATAAGTTCATGTATTATGAGTTAGAGATGACAACTTATATAATTAACAAAGATATGTTATCATATTAAAGAGGATATATGAGCTATATGTGTTAATACCTAGGGACGATAAATGTTTGGGGTAAGGGGTTATAGGGGGTTATGAATTATAAGGTATATATGAAGAAGGCTATCAAAGTTAACCATGTGGATTGGCCATTCTCCCAGCCTAATGTCGATGCAGCTACAAAATACTGATTCCAACCTTAGGTGAAGATACTCACTTTGAAACCTACAAGAGATTCCCAGCTTCAAACGAAAGAAATGGCTTCCAATTCGACATAAAATTACAAAGCATGGGGCTCTTCCCGGTTCTCTAGATTCGGTGGTGGAGGGAGCTCCGAGAACGTGGATACGATGTGGCGCTCCGAGAACGTGGAAGTCCAGGGAATGACAGAGAAGAACCTTCGACAATACCTCTCCTTACAAGTGCAATAAAAACATATCAGTATGCCTGTCAGATCTAGAAGCACTAGGAAACAACAGATGACTAAAAAGGAGGAAAGGAGATAGAAAAGTCGCCTTGCGTTTGGGCGCCCATCTTGCGAACTTGCCTTGCGTTGCGTTCGGGCACCCAACCTTGGTGAGGTTGTATTAAAAAATCTACCTCCAAACCAAAACTGATTCTTATCCATCCTCCAGCTCATCTTTTTTCCTAGTGCTCCCTTGTGTGGTCGTTTTCGTTACATATCTTCATGCGTTTGGGTGCCTATCTTGCGAACTGGCATTGAGTTGTGTTTGGGCACCCACCTTGTGAACTTGCCTTAGGTTGCGTTTGGGTGCCCATCTTGCAAACTCCTCTGGCTCGTCCTTTTTCCTAGTGCTCCCTTGTGTGGTCATTTTCGTGTGGTTGTGTGAGCCCTCGAGTTATATTATAATATTATATATATATAATATATATATATATATATATATATATATATATATATATATATATATACACACACACATTTCAAAAAACCAAAACCACTAGTTCCACGCTCATAATTTTTGAGCTTGCCCCCAATTAGTTGCACGCGGTCTGCAGAGTGGAGGATGAGGGGTGCACATCTGCACACATAGAGAAGGAGGGGTGCACAGAGGAGGGAGAGGCGCAGCTTCTTGAATAGTTGCACGAAGGAGGGAGAGGCGTATAGACGAGGGAGAGATTAAAACCATGGTAAGTATTCTTCTTCCTCACCTGTGATGGATTTTAGGGTTTCTCAGAGGTTATAATTTTTATTACATCATCTTGAATTTTTCTCCTGGAACAAGAGAGATTCTAGGGGTTGTATGAGTAATGATGCGTAAATTTCCACCCCGTGGCCTTGAAATCCCACTGTAATTTAGATCCCACTGTGGCATCAATGTATATCGTTTTATCTCCAGGTTCAATGAACCATTAAATAGACATTGCGCTCATTTGGTGGTTAAATACACTATGATCTCGGTGCAGATGATAGCCGCCAGCCATTAAAAAGAGCACTAGACCAAATTTTGTCCACATCGATCTGGGATTGAATGAAAACATGTCTTTCTTTGTGACGTGTTAAGAACACCTACGTGCCTAGCACATAATGTCTTCAGTCAACAGTTGTGGTGCTTTGGGGTTTGAAAATCTTTCACACTGGGGTTTGACAATCTTTCACGCTTTGGGGTTTAACAATCAGTCGACAGTTGGGGTGGGATTCCCTTTAATGGCTCCGTGCTAAACTGGAGATAGGATTGTGTTATTTAGTATAACTTTGGTTCTTGACTAGTGGGCTTGGACCACAAAAGGCCCAATATTTATGATTTTTCATTTTTAATAAAAAAATCCCTCTTGTCTTTGCTGCAATGAAACCGAGACCACAAAACATGAAAGAAAATTTTTATTTGTTCCCTTGATTTTCTTTGGTGAATTATTAAATCATATCAACATATGAAACATATCCTCTTGCAACACCATTAACAAGAGCAATCCAAACTTTAATTGAACTTTGACCACGCACCCTCATCCCTTAATTTTGTCATCAACTTTAAGTATATTATACCTGTGAAAATAATCATCTATGTTGCCCTCACCAATATTTAGAAGAGATATATTTTCTAATTAATGATTAAATAAAATACAAGAGTAAAGTATGGATTCTGAAGAAGGGTTTCTATTCAGAGGTAGAGACCAGAAAAAATGTTAAAAAGTCATCAAATTCCTTCCGAGAGGAGGGAATTTCACTATGATGTTATAGCACTCCACCTTGCACGTGGAAAAATGGGTACATCCAACTGCAAACCCAAATCAACCTCAATTTCTAACTTGGATATTAAACATGGATGTAAAACTCAATACAATTTTTGTCAAAAATAACCTAGATCCTGCATATGAACCCAGGAGAAAAATAATCCTATAAACAACCATTTTTTAGCCAAATATAAAAAATTACATGTTCTAACATTGGCTACAATGGTGACAACGTCCTCCCTGTGAGGTGCCAAAGAAATCGTAGACCCTATGCCTGATCCATTGGGCTACTACAAACCTCTCACACCCTACCACTTGCAACCTGTTACTTGTACTTGCTAAAAATTACTACTGCGATCTTAAAACACATACTGAAAACTGAATTAAACTACTGAAAGAGATGTGCAACTATGAGCTTATTGGAATTCCTACCTACCCTACTTTGATGAGCATAAATTTCAAGTCAAGTGATCTCATATTTCCAATGAAGCCAATCAAGTAGATAGATATTGGACAAAAACAAGCATTCCACTTCTCCAATCATAAAACCAAATTGAAAACACGAGAAATCATTCCACCAAATGAAAATTGTCTCCATAACCTACGAATATGGTAAGTCTCATTTCCATTGAATATTATAATAGAGCAGCGAAAGGATCCTTATAATTTTTATTCTTCTTCCTCACCTACAAGAGATTCCTAGCTTCAAACAAAATAAATGGATTCCAATTTGACATAAAATTACAAAGCATGAGGCTCTTCCCAATTCTCTAGATCCGGTGGTGGAGGGCGACAACATAGATTGGCGAAATTAATCTCCATGTAATTAACATTATACCACATACTTCCATCCATCCCATCATGACAAAGTTCATATGGGATTCACCTCATAGGATGAGATAATGTTTTTCCCTTGAGGTTTTTCACAAGGAGAATATGAATATATTTAGCTATACTATAATATGAATATCGTTGGCCTAACATTTCCTTCTCCCTCGATGGAGTTTAGGTACAACCAAATATGTGTCTATCAGACCTATCATCCAGCTCAAGCGATGAAATTTCGAGAGGGACAAGGGAAAACATATCCAACACATGTTACAAGGCAAACACAACTAGAGGTGAAAAGGTCAGAAGAAAGTTTGGTAGGCGCATGAAATTATTTCTTGTTGAAGGAGGATCATGCTCTTATGACAATGAGAGCATAGGTGACATCGAGGTTCCCTTGAGGTACAAACACCTACTTAAACAATGGGTACCCAAGGAACTGCCAGAGCTGGAAACCGACTTCTATGTTAATGAGAGGAGGTATCACATTGCTCCATCATCCATCCATGGCCTTGGTTTATTCTCCATGGAAGGCATAAAGGTAAAATATGGCAGATTAGTTGAATTGTTTGATTATGTTGGACCATGTTACACTTAAGGAGTATGGTTGAGACTGGTCCAATATATGCCTAGTATGCGAAGATACACACTCGCCACAAATTATATACAACTGAAAGACAATAATAAAAATAAAGGAGTGACTATGTATATTGATGGAAGGCCAAAGGCATTGGGGAATATTGCAGGTCTTATAAATAGTACAAGGCATGGGACGACAAAAAAGGAACCCAATTGCATTTTTGAGGAGTGTGAAGGTAATAGGATATTTGTATGTGCGGTGAAAACAATAATGGCAGGCGAAGAGTTGTTGGTCGATTACAATCTGAATTGAGTCAACCCAATAATGTCTTATTTTTCTACGGTACAAAACCTATTCCATCCCTCTCTTATCTTACCTACAGTTTCCCAACCATAATATCAGCAATTCATGGATAGAATAATATCACCAAGCATAATATCACCAAGCATGTATTCATTGAATCCTCAACAAAATTTGATTTTGCTTCTTGTAGAAAACGTTATGAATGAAATGATGAGATAGGGGAGAAATTGATGGAATTAGGCCATAGTTAAGGTTTCTAACCTAATGAGCCATTATCAAGACCTCTAACCATAACATTGAATATTTGAAGTGTATCTTTGGAATATAAGAGGGATATGGATGCAATCAAGAGTTTTTTTATAGTAGGGATTGGTCTCGATTCCTTAACCATAGCCAAGGGATGAAAATAAGTTCCTTACAACATAAATGGATCTATGTGGGTCATTGTCCATGAACATGAGTGCAAACCATGAAAAAGGACCTTTAGAGGTGATATTTAGCCCCCAAGTGGAATATAGGTACCATTATGAGGTCTTGCATGCTAGGTATGGGTATTAATTTGGTATTGGTCATGGCTGAGGGAGGAAAATAAGGCCCTTTCACCCTAGATGAATCCTTTAGGGATCAAGAGCCATAAAAACCACCATAATCCATATAGCATTTCATATATAGGTCATAATTTTCCTTTAAGTGAGATATGAGAATCATTATGATATTTGTGCATCAATTATGGGTTTCAAGGACTTAGCCACAAGTGGGGGAGAAATATTGGGAATTAAACCTTAAAATAATATTTTTGGGCTAGTGGGAAATGATCAAGGCCTTGAATTACAACACAAGTCGTCTAAAATGTATCT
>ML777746.1:1546316-1564938 GCA_009831015.1 Picea engelmannii
AACATGTGACAAAAACACTCTTGTAAGGTTGGTTAAGAGGAACAAGGGAACAAAATACATATTTCTATAAAAGGGAATGAAATCTATGTTTCTATAATCTCTAAAACCAAACCTTGAAACCAACAATATTTCTTATAGAAGAAACAATTCAAGAGTTTACAAGTTTATCACCATCAAAATAGAGTGAATGTTTCATTTGTGACGAAATTTTATTTTATTTCTAAATGTTCCATTTGCTAATTTTTTCTCGATGTTTCATTTCCAAATATTTGCTAATTTGTATGTGTGAATGTTTCATTTGATAATATTTGCCAGTATTCCATTATTTCATATATATATATTTTCAATATTTCTTGCACATACTAACATTCTTCTTGAAATTTTGCTAGAGTGGTGATCGGGGAAAAGGCCCTGAGCATGGCAAAGGCCCCGTTCCTAGCATCGCATCGACCAAAAATGATGAATATATAAGTGATGAAGAGATATTTGATTCTATAGACCCCTTGCAGACAATTGAATTGTTCCTAAGAAAGGCCAATAGGGAATTCTGAGATTTGGTCGTTGTTGGGCCGGAAACTGCTGAGGATTTCAAAAGGATAGCTGAATTATGCGTTAATATAGAAAATTACAGGGTAAGTCATGTCATCTAACAATATCAATTTTTGGTTTGAAATTTTGTAATTTGATATATGCAATTAACACATATTTCGCATTGTAGAATTTTGTGAGATCGATGAGAGGGGAAGGGGAAGGTCCTGGTAGAAGCAGTGGGACTGCAACAGCAAACCCACATGGCCACGTAGCCACCACGCTATTTTCCACCCCAAGTGTGTCACTTGAGACAGATTCTATGCCTTCTAGGGGTGATGCCACGCCCCCACAACACATGCCAGAACATGCAGGTTGTGCACATGATCATGGATCTCATCACTCTTCCGTTGATTGTTACCCTGGTGCTACACGTATCCAAAGCACAGGAACAACCGTAGTATCATTTTTGGTCGACCAGGACATGGTTCCTCTAAAAATAGTACAGCTACCAGGTATTTAATATATGTCTTTATAGAGATTCATGTTATATAATTGTTTAAACAATTACATATCAATGAGATTAAATTACTAATGATGACAATGTTTTACAGGAAACAATGTGTTCTACAATAGTTTGCATGACTATGCATTAGAACTTTTTGGGTCGACCATTTGACTACGATGGAATCGACAAGATTCCAAACTGAAAATCCTTCTTATCTCTAGACTGGTTGGCGAGTTTGGTGACTCGTTCAATAAGTCAGAAGTCCTAAAAAGGAATGGAAAGCATTTGAAACATTGTAGAGAGGCGTATAGGAATAAATTGGTACAGGACCCCAAGTGCGAACACCCTTTGGTTGTCCCGGAGAGGGAGTGGAAAGAAATTATTCTCGATGCAAGAGAATTAGCGATGAAAACACAAGGGAAGAAACCACCTGGCCCTGGAAGGTAAGAGGTTGTTGTAGGAAAATCTCTCTGAGGACAGGTAGATTGCCTCAAAGAGTTAGACCCTAACTCTAAGACAGAAAGTGCTTAACGTGGACACTGAATTTCTTTCAAATCTACACAAACTAATACATGAGAAGGAAGGATGATAGAGGAACCACTTTATCGTCGTTTGTCCCTGCTCGCTCCAAATCGAGCTCCAAACTCTCGCTCCTCGCTGAGTGTTGTTGACAAACAAAGCACGAACACTTCCTACTCTATTGATGTTAGCTCGAAAACAGATCTATCTATCAATGATAACTTAATGTAAAATCAGACACAAACTAGAAAGAAACAGGCCAAGTGTGTCATATTAATGAGAATAACGACAGTAGTACTTACAATCGTAGATGCGAATGCGACAGCTTCGTCAAGTCCCCTTCGTCTAACCCTTGCTCGAAAGATCGACAACCTGGATGGAAGAAGCTTCACTGATCACTCTCCTTTGATTGACTGTGTGTTTCCTATGAGATCATAGGTTTCATGCTAGCAATTCTTCCCCCTTTTCACCATCATAGAGCCTGTTTATATAGAATAAGAGGATCTTAACCTCTTGAGTTATCTTTAGAACAAGTTGAGGAATTCCCTCCTTGGATCAAGGATATCCTGATGGAACCAAGAATTCAAATGCAACTTCCTTCTAAACTTGAAAGATCCTCCCCTTATTCTCCTCAGCGGGCCAACTACTGCCTCATATTAGACAACGCTCCCTCAAAAGGGGAATCAAGGTGCTATAGCGCTCCCTAGGAAGCTTTAGGGGGGAGCCAACGCTCCAAGGATGGATAACGCTCCTTCAGAGGGGCAGACAAGTGTTATAATTCTCCTTGAGACCTTATAGGGGAGCGCCAGTGCTCCTAAGGCTGATCTAGGGGAGCGCTCCCCTTCAAAACCTTTGTTTAAGAGCTCTTCTCAGGTAATAAAAGTTCCTTGACTCCAGTTAATCATTCTTCCTCCTTCAAATCAAGTGTCTGAGCTATTCTAGATGTCTTTTTGGTGTCGTCATCATGGAAGCATGCTTTGTTTGATGTTTGCAACACTTGTGAATGTCATGCGACACTTGCGACAGTTGAGAGGATCATGTGACACTTATGACACTTATCGAAGTGAGCAATATTGAGGTGTAACAGATTTCCCCCCAAAGTATGAAGTTAGAATATGCGAACTGATAACTGAAATTCTTTGTAGACGTTCAAGCAAGGGTACAGACTCGGAGAACTTGACAGAAGCTGCACACAAACATCCAACAAATATCATGACATATTTCAAAACCCAAGGCAGGCATACCTATGCTTGGGTGATCAAGACTTGTAAGATATGGCCACCATAAAATACACTACAGATCCATAATTGTATTGATAAGAAGGTATAGCCACCGAAGATACAATGTGGATCTATACTCTGATGACTCGGACTGATCGTAGCCACGAAGAATACACAGTGGATCTACGAGATGACAAGACATAGCCACGACCAATACAAAGTGGATCTATGTAACTGTGTATGTGTTATTTGTCCAATAGAAACTCCTTCGCAACCTGGGCAAAGCATATATCAAAGTAGTTACTCAACCGAGGGTCTTCTTACCAATCCCAACATGGTACAAATCTAACCATGTGAATAGATGTCCTGATGTCGAACATGGCAGAAACCACTTGATTACCGGTCAATGGTGTGAACCGTTAACAAGTGCGAGGGAAATAACCATTAATGTCAATGATTCACAAGGTACCTTAGTACATTCCAGCGAATGTGAATAGATGAGTTGAGTTTGAACACCCTTTGAATCATCCGATCAGAGGTCAATGATGTAAACCTACTATCGAATGTGAGGAGGCCTGCCATTGAGGCATGCAAGTCCCAAAGTACTAACTAGTTTCTAAGCCTAATTCCCAGATAATGTGCTGAAGTCGACAAGAATAAGCTCGTCGAAGGAGGGCCTTGATGTATCCCCCATCAATGACACGAAGTGGACATAGAGATGTAATTGGTGGATCAAAATGGACATGGAATGACATAGGTTTTGAGGCAAGATATTTGGGATGGCCGACTCTGGAGGCGGATACTTCCCTTGAACACTGAGGCACAACAACAAAACATGACATGGACCAAAACTATGCAGTGGATACTGTGACTTGCGTAGGGCGACCGAAAGGAGTGAAAAAAACTCAAAGGATTGGCTTAATGCAGAGGTTCAGTGGATTATGATGCGTACAAATGACAAAGTGTCGTGTTCAAGGGCGAATCTAAGAATTGATGGATGATGTCCTCAAGAGACTGCTCGGCTTGCTCCTTTCAATTTTTTCCCCATCCAGATAGATGAGTACCTCTTTTTGATTTAATGAGCTTGAGGAGGATAACACATGCTTGATATAACTCACCTTCGGTAAGTTCCTCTTCCTTTGTTTAACGAACCAAAAGAAGTAAGAGTTTGATCCCGTATGGGTCTATCGATGTGTGCTTTAATGAGTCCAAGGACAGAAAACTCGAAGGTTTTTCAGGATTATAGAGTTTGGAAAAACACTTAAAAGAGAATGCTCTCAGTTCCTTTTTTGTACAGTATTCTAACGAGACCTAAAAAGAGATAAACTATCGCTCGAAAGATAACCTTTCTAACATTTTAACGAGTGTGAAAGGAAGCAAGGTCACTCGACAATCTTTTCATATTTAGAGAGTCTGAAAAGGGTTTAAAGATGACTCCAGGGGGGTTCCTTTTTCGTGTGTTCGTATATCTGTATGGGTCCGAAAAAGAGATAAAAGTTTACCCGGTTGCGTTCTCATATTTTCGAGCTCGAGAACGAACTAAGACTATGCTCACAAGTGCGACAAGGTAAATAATCCATCAGAACTGCCAGGAAACCTGCGATGCCAAAACTACAAACCAGGAGTTTAGTGAAGCCCTCATATTCTTACAGAAACCCATAAATGACCATACCTTATAAAAAATGGAAAGTTATAAATAGCAATACAATGAAAATTCCATTTACCATTTCATTTTGCACAAGGATTTTGGAGTAGTGGAGATTCTCATTTTTAGGTGGATCTTGTTTTGCTCGTTGCCGGAGCTACGGTTGACCGTTTTTCTTGTCGTTCAGACCAGGTAGATATTCATCTATCCTTCTTTCAATTACATGGTTTAATATTGATTTTCATAGCATCATTCAATTTAAAAATGAAGCCCTAAATCGCCCCAAAAAGATCAAAATCGGCCTCTTTTAGAAATGATGAAAAAAGGGGATTCTTTTTGCAAAAACATTCTAGAAAGGGATGGCTAAGATGCCAATGCCTCAACAGCTAATTGGATGGGTCGTTTTTGGTAAAGAACCCATGAAAAATACCCACAAGTGCCCACAGAGCCATAAAGAAATCATTTGCATTTAAAAACGTTTCATTGTTGTATGGTGGATATTAAATGGCTAAGAGAGGGTGTGGTGATTGTAAAAGAGGGTGTGGTCTTCTTTAAATGATGGGGGCATTTTATTTCATGTTTTAAATCGCTTTTAAAAAAAAATTGAAACTGCCAAAACGTTGAAATAATGAATTTCTTTATTCTTTTGTTTTGTAGGTGACTTCAGCGACCATGATCGAGTGGAAAGAACGAGAACATGAGATTGATGACTTAGTTGCCTTGCAGAGTCCCCGCACATAGGCCGCATTGCGAGCTTGTGGCTTAAATTCTTCAAGTTGCAAAAAATGAAGAAAGAGATTTTGTTGCTTGAGCATATGATCGGCCTATGGGATGTTGCAGAGTAAGGATTCCGGATTGGCATACAACTTCTAATGATTGAGTTAGAGGACGTGTATTTCTTAACTAGCCTCTCGAAGAGAGGGGTTCCCATATATTTCTTCGGGCAGAGGACGCTACCTGAACAAGTGGGCGTGTATCTAACTCGTCACTGTGTCCTAGGAGCAAGGCTGGTAGGGGGTATAATCCCTATCAAGGATATCCGAGAGCTACCCCTCTAATCTATACTTTTTTCCATCACGAGCGTGACAGGCAGTACTAGCGCGCATCTGGAATCAAGATCACAGGTGGCTTATGGTGTCCAATGTTTGGAACCAACACTGTTCAACTGGAGTGCAGGGTTCCTTAGAAATGTGAAGGAACAGGTTTCACGGTGTCGGATGGGACATACGCAATTTGGTTATGGCTCTTTTCTGGTCTCATTTTTCTTGGAGCGCATCCCCCATATGCAGCCTCAGATAGCACTGGCAGTGCGACCAATGGACGAACCCAGGATGGAGAGGTGGACTAGTCTGTCTCCGAGGCTAGTAGTGGAGTCATAGTTATGTTTCACTGGTGATTTCTTTGCCTGGCTGAGACGACAGTATCTATGGATAGAGGACTTCCCGTATGCTGATGTAGATTTCTGTGGGAGAATGGATTTGATTTTACCCGTGGGGGAAGACTGGGATGTGTCAGGTAAGAGATTGAGCCATACCTTGTCTAGTTTTGTTTTTTAAATTTTAATGTATATGTATTTTTTTGGGTATGTATAAGAGTTTTTAACAGATGTATTTTTTAACGTGCAGACAAGGGAGAAGTGAGCCCGGCCGATATACCAATACCAGGACGTCGTGGGGGCGTTCTGGTTGCAGCAGATCCGACAGTACCAGTGACAGGTCTCTGGGAGGTTGAAAGAAAACTCTAAGGCCTTACGATGGGCATTCCTCCTCTACGGAGGGGAGAAGTGCCTTTACATCTGCAGAGGCACACTGTGGGGGTACCAGAGAATATCAATTCTCTACTGAGGCATGTAGCGCACGTGATGGTGTGTTACTCTCAGCACAATGTAGTGCAGGGAGATTAGAGTCTCTCTGGTGATCGTATTTTTGTATGCCTTGTCAAACGATGTTGTAGGGGTTTAAAGACCCGACATTTTTCTCTTCTACATACTTTTTGATGTAATCAAAACATTTCAGTCATGCCATATATATATATATATATATATATACAGTTCTAAGTTTTTACAGTGCCAAATGATTTGTACATGATGATGTCTATGATGTGATTTAATTTACATGTGATGTACAATTTTTCTTTCCTTAAATCTTATATGTGGGCGAGATACCGATCCATGATGTAATTAGCTAACGAATCCGAAACACTATTAAGTTCTCTTGGAATGTGTCTATATTCAATGTAATCGAACATTCATTCAAGATGGCGAACTTGTAGGTGGAGACGTAGCAGGATAGGACTACAGATAGCGTAGATACGGTTGAGTTGATAGACCACGAGTTGGGAGTCTAAGTAAACAATGATACGATAGATACCTAGGGAGGAGGCTTGGGTCAACAGTCCGATGACAACATGATATTCTGCCATGTTGTTGGTTGTTGTTCCTAATCAGATACCTCCTGAACTCACCACCTCGTCAAATTGGTAAATAACCCATGCTGCCGAAGCAATGTTCCGAGTATGTCGACTAGCACCATCCACGAACCCGAAAAAGATAGGAAAGGAGGACGTCATCTGCGCATGAAAACTCAAGCACAGTCATGAGTGGCCGTGGTAAAGACTCGAGCACGCAAAAGAAATAGACACACCAAACTAGAATACAATAATGTACAAAGTACAGATGCTAGGTAATTTAAGCATAGTAATTTTTAAGGTAAAGCCCGTTTCAGGGCTCTCCCAGGGAAATTCCATCATGATCTACTAATTCGTAGGCACCTCTATGTAGAACACGTTTCATGATGTAAGGACCGTGCCACAGAGGTTCTAACTTTCCTGTCCCCAATTTATTGTGAGCTTGTTCATAAACCAGGACCAAGTCTCCTTCTGCAAAAGTCCGAGGGTGGATGGATTTGTCGTATTGACCCTTAATTCGTTTTTGATGTGCCTCATTAACGAGCGCAGCATCACGATGTGTTTCGTCCAGTTTGGATAGATACAAGAATTGTTCTTCTTCAGCAGAAGTATGGGGTAGGAGTTCTAATTTAAGTTTGAGTGATGGAATCTCATACTCGATTGGTATAACGGCTTCAATGCCATATACCAACTGGAAAGGAGTGAATCCAGTTGAGGTTTTCACCGAAGTGCGATAAGCCCAGAGAGCAGAAAAAAGTTGTAAATGCCATGATGTCTTGTTTGCCCCTACCATGCGTTGAATCATGGTTTTTAGGACTTTGTTGATGGCCTCAACTTGTTTGTTGGCCTGAGGGTAGTAAGGGGATGAGTTTTCATGACGAAAACCCAATTTGACATGCAATTCGCTCATCATATGGTTCTTGAAGTGTGCATCGTGATCAGTGACAATGGTGCATCGTACACCAAAATGAGTTATGATATGGTTGAAAAGAAACAGAGCTACAGTATGACCATTGTTCAGGAAGGTAGGCATAGCCTCAGCCCATTTGGTGAAGTAGTCAACGACGACGATTATATAACCGTGCCCCCCGGCTGAGGTAGGCTTACACTGCATGAAATCGATATCTTATTTGGCAAAGGAGCCAATGCTGATAATAGGGTGCAACGCAGTAGGGTGGGTGTGTTCCTTCTTGTTAAAGACTTGGCAGGGTGGGCATTTTTTTATGGCCTCGATGCAATCTTTGAAAATCGAGGGCCAAAAGTAGTCGGCACGTAGGATTTTTTGGGCTTTGGCCATCCCAGAAAGGTGACCGCCGCAGGCACCAAGGTGAAAATCGTTCAAAATGCGTTCAAACTCCTCGTGAATCAGACATCGTTGAAGGATGGTGTCAATACCACGGCGATACAAGGTGTCGTCGATGATGAGATAACGACGAGAGTGGTGACGAATGCATCGATGCTCTTCACGAGAAATGTTGGGATGAAAACGTTGGGTTTGAAGGTAGAGGAGAATGTCTCTGTACCAAGGATCGGAGGTGTTGATGAGGAAGAGAGAATCTCTAGTTTCAATGTCTTCATCGGCATGAGGGAGAGCACAGATAAGCTCTACAAACACCAGGGATTTTTTGGCTTTCGCCTTCGTAAACTCAAGATCGAATTCCTGAAGAATAACAATCCATTTAGAATATTTTCCCCCAAGTACTTGACATGTCAAGATGTGGTACATGGGGTTAGAGTCCGCGATCATCGTGGTGGTGCGTAATAAGATGTAATGGCGGAACCTATGGACAGCGATGACGGCTGCTAGAGCCAGTTTCTCGACATGCGAATATCTAGGTTCGGGTCCAAATAGGCTCTTGCTTAGATAATAAATCACATGTTCTTTGTCGTTGGGATCCTCCTGAACTAACACCATTGCAATGGTGGAAGTGGAGGCGGCCAAGTAAAGGATGTAATCCTTTGTATATTATGGGGGATGTAACAAAGGTGCATGGGTCAAAGCATGCTTGAGAGCATTGAATGACCATTGGGCGGTGTCATCCCAGATGAAATGGGTGTTCTTTTGCAGTAACCGTATAAATCCTTTAGTGATCTTAGCATAGTTGCAGATGAAACAACGAAGAAATTTTTCTTTGCCTTGCAAACTTTGGAGTTGGGTTAAATTGGTAGGTGGGGGTAAGGCTAGAATGGACTTATTCTTTAAGGGATCCACCCTGATCCCATCTTTGGAGACAATGAAACCGAGGAGTCGACCGGATTCGACAGCAAAAATGCACTTGTGTGGGTTCAAGCGAATACGGTAGAACCGACATCGAAGAAAAATCGCCCGCAAGTGATCAATGTGATCGGATCGATTGGATGAGTGGGTGGGTAAGTCATCGAGGTAAGGCTCTGCGTTGTTCTTGATGTCGTGGAAAGTGTACGACATGGCCCGCTGGAAAGTAGCACCATCATTTTTAAGGCCAAAGGGTAGCTTTTGGTAGGCGAAGGTTCCCCATGGGCAGATAAAGGCTGTCTTATGTTGATCAGCAGGTAAGATTTCAATCTGGTTATACCCAGAAAAGCCATCCATGAAAGAGAATATTATGCTCCCTGCGCAATTATCGATGATTTGGTCGATGAAGGGCATAGGGTAGTTGTCCATGGGACAAGCTTTGTTGAGATATCGATAGTCAACGCAAACACGGATGGTCCCTTGTTTTTTGGCAACTGGAACAAGGTTGGAGACCCATTCTGTCAAAGGGACAGGATAGATAAAGCCAGATTTTAGAAGTTTTTCAACTTTGGTCTTTATAGCTGCGATTTTCTTGGGATGAACCGGGCGAACCTTTTGTCGAACAGGTTTTTCATCAAGGTAAGTCTTGATTTCGTGCACGACGATGGATGGGTCGATCCCTGGCATTTCCTCGTAGCTCCAAGCGAAGACATCACATAATTATTTAAACAAAGCGGTGTAAGAGACCACTTCTTTGGGTGTGCAATTAGCACCAAGGTTAATGTTTTCCACGACACCTTCATTGATCAAAATATCAATAATAATCGTAGTAGAGATGTTACCCATGTTCCCCTCAGAGAGAGTATCTTGTGTGAGGATAGGAGATTGCGAAGCATTGGTAACATCGGGAGGGTAGACAGGGCGTATGTCTTAGTGAATTTCTTCCAAAGGCGAAAGAAAAGAGGATCGGTGATGGTTATCATCCCAAGGCAGATCGTCAATGTTAAGCATTTCCATAATAGATTCGTTGGAAGGAAAAATTTGGGAAATGTAATCAACGGCGGACGACAGGGAATCCAACCATGAGGGAACTGAGTAGGCATCAGGTGCCAACAAATGTGAATCGTTCAAAGAGGGAGAGGAAGATTGAATAGCTACGTATGCAGCCTCGGTTGGGATAAGTGGCATAGTGTCACCGAGCACATCGAATTCTAGAGGACTAGGTATAATCCAAGGATCAGATGATTCCAAGGATTGATAAGGCATAGTCGAGATCATATTGATAGCAACAATATGATGCGCGGTAGGTGGAAGTGGTGTATGGAAAGTACCCATAAGGATAGAATATTTCAATAAGCCAACACCAACGCTTTCATACGTAACTGGGTGGTCTCCCAAAAAAGGAATGTTTTTGGTGGTAGGGATGCGAGCGTCGGGTGTACAGAAATCAAGCTGATCGATGGTGACAATTTTTCCTTGATGGGGGAATTGTACACATAGAAACACCGATGAGGCGACGACAGTCATAGCATAGAACCAACTTCTTCCGAGTAGTAGGTTGTAATCGAGGGGGGCATCGACCACCTCGACATCAACGGTAACAGTTTTTCCGTCCAACTGAACGACTAAGGATTGTAATAATCCATGAGGATGAAAACCTCAACCATTGAAATCGCGTAACATCGTAGGGGATTTTTTGAGGCAGGCAATATTAAGCCTTTCCAACAAGCTAAGGACATGACACAAGTGGAGGCTCCCTCATCCAATATAGTTCGATGGATTTGTTGATTGTGAACAACAACATCGATTTGAAAAGCTAACAAGTGGGAGAGTCGCGGTTGATGATCATACAGATTAAACGTGAGGTTATTTGATGACTCGGGATCGAAGGCACCGATAGAAGCTAAGAGCATTCTACATTGGCTGGGACAGTGTTGTAGAACTTCCAAGGCGGACATAGCACACGGTGCTTGGGCCAAATCTTCTACAATGTTGTAGTTTTGGGCAGCCCGTGAATTAGGATTGAGGGTAGATTTCAGGATGGTGCTCTTAGGAGGGCGTAAGATGGAGTCAAACGAAGGTTTCTCAATTTGAAGTGGCCCGGGTGGAGGGCTAGCAGATGGAGGACTAACAGAAGATGGTAACGGGTCTGGTATGGGACCATTAGCAGTCTTCGACTTATCAGGTTTAACTGGCATGTCATATGTTGCAGAGCGAGTGGTTAGATTAACCCCATTAAACATGTAAATGTGGGCACTTGTCAAGGCCTCATCATGGGATTGGTTGGAACTGCCCCCTGCGGTGGGGGTTTGAGCAACCAAAGATTGTTGTTGTGGAAAAGGTTGAGTAAGCACAGCGGGTTGTGAATTTCCCTTGAAAAGATTGGCCACTTCATCACAATGTGGAAAGTCTCGGGTGTAGTGATCGTCACCACAAATGAGACATGGGAATTTCGGTTTTCATTGTGGTTGTTTTCCGGTAGCAGGGGTTTGCAGTTGATTTTTTGGTTGTTTGTTGGTATTGTTTTTCTTTGGTTTATTTCTCGCTTTCTTTTGGCCCCCAGGTTGTTGTGAAGGGGTTGATTGGACCGCATTCACCTCAGAGACCTGAGTTTGAGGGGGGGTAGAAGAGGGTGCAGTCGGGCTGGGAGCAGCCGTCGAAGCGGGTCGCTGAATCGTTCCAGTCGACTGGGTAGTAGATTGGGTTTTGACGGAGCCAATAACTCCATCCGCATGGGAAGAAGATGATGGTTTGGATGGATCGTTAGTGGCACGGGTAGCATTCGGTATCAACTCGTACAGAGTACCGGACTGTGAATAGACTAAGTCTAAGTACTGAGCTCGGGCAATAGCTTCTTCCTCGGTGACTACACCACCCATGGAAACATCACGAGCGATCTGGGGTAATAATGATTTAGTGAACCATTCCGCTAACAATTGGTCAGGAATGACTGCTTTGATTAGCCTTCGTCGTCATCTCCATTCATGGATATGATCGGAGATATGTACGGAAGTTGTCTGATGAAGGGAGGTTAATAGTTTAGTACCCGTCTCGTATCGAATGGGTAGTTGGAAGTGTGTGAGGAAGGACATGGCGAGGGAGTTGAAATCTTGAAAAGATGCGTGTGGTAGTTCAATATACCATTTTACCGTGGAACCCATAAGCGTTCGTTGGAAAAGATGCAAACATATAGAATCGTCCATGAGGGAGTTGGATGAACACCACAAATGGAAAGTCATTACGTGGTTGTTTGGGTCTTCTCTGGACTTTCCGTCGAATTTTGGGATATCATAAGGAAGTTTAGCTAGAATAGCTGGCCAAACCGGAGAATGATAAATAGGATCATTCGTTAACCGAGACAAGTTTGGAAGGTCCAGGGTAGCTAGAAAAGGTAGTTATCGGTTAACTTGTGGGTAATGCTAGTGCGACATGGGGACACCATTGGGGCCAATCACTGGGTTATGTGGATAATTGTAACTAGTGGGCCCTCTTGTATGAGGTTGGTGTTGACCAGGGTACGTAGGATTTGAGGTGTTTTGAGAAGCATGTGTGAGCGGAGGATAACTGGATGGGTTTTGAGGGTTATAAGCTGGGTTTGGAATTTGTCCATAAGAAGGTTGTTGCGGAGTCTAAGACTTGTGTCCTACCGAGAACTGTGGGTTTCCTGGAAAATGAACGTTCCACGGATTGGGTGTGGTGGACACATTTTGTCCATACGGTTGATGGTAGACTCCGGATTGAGGTTGCCCCCCAGCATGAGGGTGCCCCCCGAATGGATTTTGTCCTCCGGTGGGAGGATGTCCCCCAACTTGAGGGAGAGTTCCTGGAATTTGAGAACCAGACGCAAATGAATGACTGGTACCGCTGAGTGGATTAGGACCACCAAGACCGGTCCCTCCGGGTTGATGGATAGGTATGGAACCTGCCGGCATGACTTGGGTAGTAGTGGCTTGGGTAGTAGTGGCAGTGAAAGCATTCAGTGCTCTGTACCCAAAAGGGAGTGATGATGTAGGTCTTCTTGTTACAGGTGTGCCAATCGCAGCTTGATTAACCACCGCGTTACCAGCGGGAATAGTTGGAATGTGAGGGACTATTGTAGAATGGGCCGTCTGGAGGGGAAGAGTAGACCTTGGGCCAATGGACGATGTGATCGGAATAACGGACGGTGTAGACGTGAAAATGATGGTACCGGTAAAATGGTTTAGGGGTACCGTGTAAGAAATAGGTGCGTCATCACCCATCCCTGTTCCATAAAGATCTCGCACCATGCGCGGTGGACTTCGAACAATGTCTGCGGTCCAAAAAGGGTCATTGGCTAAAGGGTTTTGATGAGACCCAGATGGGATGTCAGAAGGATTGACGACGACAAATTCACCAACGGGATTCAGTTGGAGGACACGTCGTTCATATCCCTCCGGAATGCGGAAAGCTTCTGGAGACTCTGAAACAATTTAAAAATTCTCCAAAGGAGTGGGAACTTCTTCCTGGGGAGTTGTAGTGTTTTGAACCTCGCTCTATTGAGGAGATTCCTATGAAGAATGAGGGGGTAAAGGGATGTTTCCTTCCATATTTTCTGGAGGAAGTCCCTGTAGCCTTCGTGAATGGCGTGGAGGGTCGATGTTGGTAAAAAAGAGTCGGGGAAAGAGATCTATGGCTAACTACCAAAAAGAAACAGCATACGCTAATAGAATCTAAGAATCAAAACCAAGCAAACAGGACCTTCTCTTGATGACCGTACTAGTTTGTGATGAAATCCAACGTCGCGTGATCAAGTCCAGAAGGGGCGGGGATAGGGTGGAACAGTTACAATGGAGACCTGCTTAATGGACTTATGCCTTGGTGCAAGCTTCCACTCAGTAATTGTGGATTTACCCTCCAAGGAGCCCGAGTGAGTTTGACCAATGTCAGCTCCAGGTACAGTGAGACTTCCCTTCACTGTCACCTTGTGTAAGACCCTAAATATTTTGGCCACTAAGGTTACCAATTCACAGTCAGTGCCTGGGCAGGAACAGTCGACAGTCCGATCCGAACGTATGGGTAGGGTATCGAGCCCGAAATCAACTAAAAGGATTCCATGCAGTAATTGTGGATTTACCTTTAAGCGATCCCCATAATACGATCTGACCACCACAATCAGTTAAACCATAGAGGGATAATCTCCGTAACTCACCCAAATGCGACCTCGTGCGTAACCCCTGTGTGAGAGGGGGATCCCAGGCAGACTTATGCGATAATTGGATTTGACTCTCCCTAACTCAGGATGCTATTGTTTGTTTTGGAAACTTTGGAGAGTTATGCTCACAGCCTAATCCAAAGTACTAAGCCTAGTCTATTGTTGGTGGAGGATCCTAGAAAAGAAAAAGTTATAGATAATTTTTAATTAGCGTTCATTTTATAGTTGTTCTTTACTCAAGAGGGGTGCATGGAAGTGAAACAAATGGAATTACGACTCAGTCCCAACAATGCATCAAAGACGATAAGCAGTCATTTCTTTTCGATGAACATATATCTAAGGGAGAGAGAAAGAGTTATTTTCACTAACAGGCACTAATAAGGAATGTCCTCAAACATATTTTCTTCAATCAAATCCTGATGTGATGCTAAAAATTTTGAGATACCTTCTAATATGCACAATCAATCATGAAGATTCTTCTTTATTGTTTGCATATGAATAATGATTAATTCAAAACAATGCTCATCTTGCTAATTATCTTCTTGGGTGAATGAAAATCAGACCAACAGAAGCAAGAATCATACAAACAATACACCCTCTCATTGTGATCAAAACAAGAAGTGAAAGAAAAGAAACAATCAAAGAAAAACCAAGAACTTCACACCAAAAGGAATGTCGAAGAACAATGATCTTAACTAAAATCAAAATGAAGAGATCTGTAGGCCTTTGATGACCCTCACCAGAGTTTTTCGCTCAGTAAAAAGAGAGAAAGGCAATGCATGGGTTTCAAACTCCAAATGACAGAAAAACTCAACAACAATAGTGAATAAGGCTACTAAATCCAAATAGCAAGATGTTCGTTCTTCAAAAAGACAGATGTTAAAGCTAGAAAAGAGGAAGGATTGACTCACAAGGTGACCCAGCAAGAGAAACACAGAGATAAAACCCTGACAAAGGCAATTCTGGAAGGTTTATGGGCCAAAGGAAGGATGGCACTCTGTTGTCAAGGACAAGGAGCGTTATAGCGCTCTCTGTAAGGCACTCAGGGAGCGTTGGCGCTCTGTTAACAAAGGGACAGGGGCGCTAGGTTCAGAAATCTCTCAAAAGTATCAAAAATCCAAAAATTGCAGTTCAGCCTCGACAATTAGGCTGAGTGTGATGGGGTAGGGAGTCAATCAGTTCATGAAACCAATCAAAAGAGAAGTGAACCAGGTCTGAAACATTCAAGGGGTAAAACAAGGTCTATGAGGAGAAATCAAAACAAGAAGTTTCGATTTTAGGACTCCCCAGTATGGTCGCCAGTTTTTGTTGTAGGAAAATCTCCCTGCGAACAGGTAGATTGCCTCAAAGAGATAGACCCTAAATCTAAGACAGAAAGTGCTTAAGGTGGACACTGACTTTCTTTCAGATCTAAACAAACTAATACATGAGAAGGAAGGATGATAGAGGAACCTCTTTATCGTCGTTTGTCCCTGCACACTCCAAATCGAGCTCCAAAATCTCGCTCCTCGCTGAGTCTTGTTGACAAACAAAGCACGACCACTTCCTACTCTATTGATGTTAGCTCGAAAACAGATCTATCTATCAACGATAAGTTCATGTAAAATCAGACGCAAACTAGAAAGAAACAGGCCAAGCGTGTCATATTAATGAGAATAACGACAACAGTACTTACAACCGTAGATGTGAATGCGACAGCTTCGTCAAGTCCCCTTCGTCTAACCCTTGCTCGAAAGATCCACAACCTAGATGACAACAACTTCACTGATCACTCTCCTTTGATTGACTGTGTGTTTTCTATGAGATCATAGGTTTCATGCTAGCAATTCTTCCCCCTTTTCACCATCATAGAACCTGTTTATATAGGTTAAGAGGAGCTTAACCTCTTGAGTTATCTTTAGAACAAGTTGAGGAATTCCCTCCTTGGATCAGGGATCTCCTGATGGAACCAATAATTCGAATGCAACTGCCTTCTAAACTTGAAATATCCTCCCCTTATTCTCCTCAACGGGTCAACTACTGCCTCAGATTAGACAGTGCTCCCTCAAAAGGGGCATCAGGGCGCTATAGCGCTCAATAGGAAGCTTGAGGGGGGCGCCAGCGCTCCAAGGATGGATAGCGCTCCTTCAGAGGGGTAGACAAGCATTATAACTCTCCCTGAGACCTTATAGGGGAGCGCCATCGCTCCTAAGGCTGATCTAGGGGAGCGCTACCCTTCAAAACCTTTGTTTAAGAGCTCTTCTCAGGTGATAAAAGTTCCTTGACTCCAGTTAATCATTCTTCCTCCTTCAAATAAAGTGTCTGAGCTATTCTAGATGTCTTTTTGGTGTCGTCATCATGGAAACATGCTTTGATTGATGTTTGCGACACTTGCGACAGTTGAGAGGATCATGTGACACTTATGAAACTTATCGAAGTGAGCAATATTGAGGTGTAACATAGGTGTTTTCAATTTACTATGATGGTCTTTTGTTTACTTTACGAGGAAAACAATGAATATCTAACATATTTCAAAATATTGCATAGATTCCAAGACACTTCCAAGGCAACAAAGGCAAGACAAGAAAAACACAGCCAACATAAACTGAGCCAAGGTGGTTACGGGAGATTGAAGGCATGGGTTGTAAGTGCCTAAACATTTTACTTTTTTTTTATCATCGTCACAAAATATGTAATTCATCGCAGCTAGTGACTAATGATTTTGATATTGCTCAATGCAGGGGGATTTTTTCAACGAGCAAGCCATAGAATAAGATCTAAAGGTCCAGTTCACACAGGGTTTTGATGGCGTGGTGGCACAACGAAGAAGCTTGGGGAAATCGCCATGTGTCTCTCTGGAGGACATGGTAAATAAAATGAAATTAAAAACTTGTCGATTAGTTTTTACTCATTGATTACTTGTAATGTAAAATATATTTTTTATTCATTTAAAATGTAAAATAATGTGTATCTTTTCCACATTCTTAGGAGATTAACAATGCTAACAATGCTTCTGATGTACCCAATGAACCACATCCTGACCCCCATATTGATTCAAGCACTATTTCCGAAGGAGCGTTACATAGTGGTATGCGCACATTTTTAATGTTTTTCCATTTTTCAATGAGTATTAATATTTAGGGTATATTCTATACTAAATACTTATATTGTTTCATATGGCAGAGCGTGTAGATGTTGATCGAGAGCGGACATAAACAAGCACAGAAACAACAATGCGGCCACCAGTTATTGTTTCTACTGCACCCGCTAATCTAGGTATAAAACATTGTAATTAAATCTGTATTAATTAAATTTCCCTAGGAACAATGAATACCAATATCACTTGATTTTTTTTTGTTGTTGTAGCAGTGGATGACCATGTGCATCCTGAACCTCCACACCAAAATACTAGATGTTCATCATGGCATGAGGTGTTGAGTACTGATGATGCAACACTTCAAGAATGCCCAATAACTGTGGGGGATCAGTTAAATGTTGATGATGACGACTCAATTTGTGCTTTCATGGATAAAAGGAAGAAGAAGAAGAAGAAGAAGAAGAAAAAATGATTAGACATTTTATTATTAATATAAATCCAATATATTTCTGGTCCAATGTAATGTATTTTGTTTTCCTAAATGTCATGAATGTTATTTGCTTTCATGTTTTTTTGTTTTAGCACATGGCGGTGAATTTTTTTTGCTTACATTTAATGTTACTGTCATTTCTAATTATAGTTGTAAAATCTAGATAGATTGGGTATGGGAAAATGAGAGTGATTTGAGAGGGGTGGAAGGGCCAAAAGAGCTTCCACCTTCACGTGGTTGGTCCTGTTCAGTAGAGAATAATTTATTTTCGAAACTAAGAGAATCTCTTTCAGGTATTCGTCTTTAGTCATTAATTTGTAGAGGTTGTCACATCTTTAATTAATATTCTGAAATATAATTAAGTCATGTGATGAATTGCAGGATGGAGAGGAGCAACAATGGAGGCACCCCATCACTCAAAGTTATGGATCTTGTTAAGGACTGGTTTAAGGTGACATAATTACATATATGTTATTCAAACTTAATATTAAATAATAATAATATAGGAAATGTGTTAAGAAAGTTAAATATTTTATGTTTTTTATATTTTTTTGGATTATTTTTGTTGAAATTATAATTTTGAATTGACGAAATTGTTGTTTTTAATGTAAAAATAGTTTAAATGTATTGAAATACATCTTTTGTCACCGGATTGTTCTTGCCTTTAGAATATCAATGTTAGGTTCTCCTGACTACCTAAAGTATGGAATGGGGTATAATAGGAGGGGGACTTGAACTTCAACCCTATCCACTAGGATATGTTCACCCTGAGACCTTCAATATATGAATCAACTCTATGGAGAATTGACTTGTGTCCTAGTAGTGAGTGTGTCTCTCTTTAC
>ML777746.1:1566044-1579458 GCA_009831015.1 Picea engelmannii
CATGGATTCTTCACCTACTAGTGTTGGAACATGTTCTAAAGCATGTGATGAGTCTTCAATACATGGTTTTGATGCTACATTTTCTTCAGGATGGATAATGAACATGTCCCATGTGACATATGGTTGTATTCTTCATAATTCATAAAAAACAAATAGCTTAATCAACCCATGGTGTGCTACAACTACTTATGCTCTCGATTGGACTTCTATATCCATCCTTTGGATCAACTTCATTAAGTAATATGGAATGCCAATGATCCTCCAGTGTCTCTAATGTTCCAAGATCTTAAAATGTTGTGCCAACCTAAAAACCTCAAATTACGATGGCATTTTGTGCAACTCTTGAGAAAACTCTATAGTAATTGCATTGATGTATGCAATGTGTATGTCAAATAATGCCATCCATATTTTTTGTCTTCTGGTGCACCCTTTTACCTAGACAGGTTTCCCTCCCACAAGATATATATCAATAACTCATTTTATCCCTTGCTCCATCCAAATTTCCCATAGCCCTACCTCATGTCATATATTTTCTTTTGGAGACATCAAGAGAGTTGTTCACATGATCAATAACAATAGAGTTACATATGAGGAAAACCTACACATTGAGTTCCTCAAACATGGTATTCACTCTATCAACTTACATATTGTCAATTTGTTTGATTTATTGCGTCGTTTGATCAAGTTCTCCTTTCACATGGTTCCACCATATCATCCAACCCATTTTGAAATCAAGGTTTAGTTAAGATCCTACAATTACATGACCATCATGATTGGACACACTTAAATACCTGTTATCAAATTTAGTTAAGATCCTGTGTTGAATGGCATAATTTTATTTTTTTTAAAACCACAACATTGGTCGCTTTAGTGACTAACATGTTCGTCGCTAGTATTGGCAATTGGTCACAAACACCAACTTATTAGTCGGTCGAGTGACTAACATGTTCATCACTAGTATTTCCAATTGGTCGCAAACCCCAACCTGTTAGTCTCTAGAGTGACCAACCTGTTAGTCGGTCAAGTGACTAACATGTTTGTTGCTAGTATTTCCAATTGGTCACAAACCCTAACCTACTAATCGCTAGATCGACCAACCTGTTAGTCGTTCTACCGACTAACGTTTGTCACTAGCCGAACTTTTCCCTATTTTGAATAGGCTTCGTTTCCCGGTCGCTAGACCGGTGAAGATCCATGTGTGGCTGCTAGACCGACGAATGTATTCCGATGAAAAAAAAATCATCTTGGTCGCAAAAACGACTCTATGCCGACGAAAATTCGTCTCTACTTTGTCGCAAAAATGTTCAAATTTAATAGTGAAAGGACAAGTTTAAACAAACCAATAGGGTTTCTCCTGAACCTGGGTGTTCATCTAAAGCCACCCAATGAGGGAATACCACACCTAAAAAATAGAGTTCCCAATCAAGGAAATAAAGATCAATTGACCCACCAAGGAGGAAACTCCCCGAAGAAATTAAGGTCCTCCACATCAAAATAGAGGGAAAGAGAAAGTGCCAAGGTATATGTCAGAAACTATGTCATACAGGAAAAATAACATGCTAGCCCAACAGGCCAATTGTCTCATGAACATGCTGAGGATAAACCTATTCCCACTACCTTGTAGTTAGACAAAACTCCCAAGATAACAACAAGAAGACAAAGGAAGACTGAGCAGGCTAGTCCTTATATTGTTGCAACATAATTTGTGTCATTTGAAGATTCCCCTATTTCCAAACACAAAAAAAAAGAGAAAGGGAATCCAGGTCCCTAGAATTCCAAGAAAACCCAACAGAAAGACCAAACTCACTAACCAATTAAGGTTGAATTACAAGGCATTATTTGATTCATCCTTAAAATACCAAAAGTACATAGTTATTGAAGATTAGGATACAAATGAAGACCTCTCCACATTTTCCAATATGGATGAGATTATTATACATACATTGGAGGGGATGAGAGGGGATAATTCCAGACAAAAATGCAGTGAAGGGGAGACCTCAGGTGTCAAATATGTTGTTGTAAAAAAGGAATATGCTGATGATCCAGAATCAGAGAAGAATGTGGTGAAACTAGTCCATACCTTGATCATGATTCTTATGACATAAGTCCATATGTAGATCTGACCCTTGAGAAGGTTCCACAAGATTTCAAACCATAGATCAAAGGAAAAAATTTAATGGTGCAATAACATGTGGGAGACACCACTGATAAAACTCCTCAGAAAGCACCCATATATGAAATGAGACCAAGGAAATCCAAGATTTTCATCGACCTCAATAAACCTATTGCAGAGGAAGAGCAGGGGCTCAAGAATGGAAGCAATGTGAATACATTAATCAAGACAAAAGTTGAAGCTGACAAGGATATGGATGAAAACCACCAGGTGCAAGATCTCAAGCAAAAAATTGATGACATGAGGTAACAAATCCAGAATCTACAACAACAAAACTAGATTCTTGAGCTGCAACACACCAAGCCCTAAAAAAAAAATGGAAGTTGCAAAAGAGACATTAGAAAACCTGCATGTTCATTAAGGACATAGTTTAAGTGTTGTTATCAAAAGGTACATGAATTCGAGACCTGTGCCAGTTTAGTCTATCACTTTTCAGGATTTGTCTCCAGTTTTTGGTCTACGTGGGAATCCATGCAAATTCAACTTCCATCTACAACTTATGAATACTTTTTTGATGCATCGTTTTCACTTTAGTTATCAACAATAAGTTCTAGTTGCACTGGTAGATCATTTTTAGTTTAGTTAGAGGAACGGTTGCCACTAGTAATAAATTGTTATTTTTTATAAGAACAATATTTTTTGTTAAGGTCAGATTGATGGGGACTTATCCCTATGAAATAACACTTCAAATCAACTCCAATTAGTTGAAGGAAGTGTTTACAAGTTGTATTTAGGAAATAACAATGAATTTGTATCTACAGGATCTAGTTGTAATTTAAAGTTGAACTTCAAAACTTAGATCTTAGATAGGTATTTGAACCCTCTCTTAAAGAGGTGTTGACAGGCGAAATTGTCCGTCCGTCAATTGAGAGAGTGGAATCGGTCCGGGGTTGTCCAATAACCCAAGCCGTTTGGAATGAACCACCCTGACGGGTTTAACGGCTCCGTTGGCTGCTCTAAGATCCTAGGAAAATCAAAGAGAAAACTAATCTAACTAAAACAAATAAAACTAACTAAACTAACTAAAACTAACTAAAACTAATAAAACTAACTAATACTAATAAAACAAATTAACTAAAAACTAACTAATACACTAATCTAATTAAAACAAACTAACAAATAAATTAAAACTAAATACAAACTATTCTAACTATTATATACAATCTACTAATTACACTAACTCTATTGATTAAATATATAATTACTAATTAGATTACAACTTATTCACAAATATACAATATCCACAACTGGCAGATTTAAATAAAACCTGTAAAACTCATGTGCTTTCTGCCCTAAGACAACAAGATATGTTTTTTTATTTTTATATTTTATGAAAAAGAAATAAAACTTACTGAAATTAAACGATCTAATATATTTACTGAAATTAAACAATCTAATATAAATCTAATTAAATTTATATCTAAACTAAACTACTAATAAGAACAGTAAACAAAGAAGTGACTAACTGACCTGGAAACACTCCTGATTTGTCCTGTGTGTGATGACTTTGAAGCTGGTCGGAGGAAGGAAACTCACATCGGATTGATCCAAAAGCTTCTCGTAAACGATAGGTTGTGCTGCTCTTTGAGTTGTTTACAGGACAAACAAGACATTAAAAATCATAACAATCTTATGATTTATAAATCTCTGCAATAAGGGAAACTTGTTATGCAAAAACTTATATTTACTAATTCAACTCATGAAGAAGAGAAATCTGTCATTCACAAACTGAATTAAGCAATTGCTATGTTTTTTTTTAAATATTAGAAGAAATCAGATATGGATTACAGTGATAAAATTATATCATTTGCACATGATTAAGATAGCTAAAGTAGTCATTAACCATATACAAATTGATATACACAACATGAAACAAAATATTGATATAATGAGAAGCTAAAGCTGTAACAAAACACCAAATTCTGCCTCAGTCTGTATTAAAACTCCATATCCTTGTTCTCCCACGAATGAGGATGATCATTATTACAAAAATAATAAGTATTTATAAGTCTCTCCACAGGGTAAAACCTCCATGTGGATAATATCAAACTGTTTTACATAACCTAGGAGATATCCCAAAATCAACTAAACTAGGAAACTAAAATGCAAATGAAATCTTTGAAATATCCCCTAACTGCTCATCAAATCCACTGTAATTTCAAATTCATCTGCAATAGATCAAAAATAACAAGTTAGAAAGGTATTTCATAAGAAAAAACAATAAAAATTTGATTCTACAGACTTAGCTACAGAATCATCTGATTCTGTAGCTAGTCTGAAATAGCATACAGGACCATAATCAAAATCAAATCAAATCTTTTTTTAAAAGAATCAAATCCAATTTTCTTTCAATAAACATTAAAAATGAATCACTAATGCTTCCAATGATTTTATCATTCAATATAAAACATAATCGAAAGTGATTTAATGGAAACATGGGTGAGAATACTCTATTTTATTTTGCCATAAAATCGGGTCAAAATAATAATAAGACTATCCCATATCCAATTAAAATTGATAGCAGATCATATCATAGGTGATACAATTTAATCCAACACAACCATCATTGACTCGTTATAGCCATAACAACAGATTCATATCATTCCATCAAATGTAAAGATAGGTAGATTGTTTCGATTGTGTTCAAATGAAATCATACTCAACAACATCGACCCAACGAATTTCGTGATTGATCCTTGCACAGTCAACAGACAGGAGCGTGATAGAATCAACAGAATTCATAATATAAACTGGGTAAATAATCAAAATAAATCATGATTGGGTCTAATATAGAAACAAATCGTGAGACTAGATACAGTCGATTTCGTTCCTCGAATCGAATTCAAACAGCATATTAATTGCAAACGAACTGATAACATGGTGGAATAAACCAATGCGAATTAACCGACTGGGTATTACTGTTATGAATCGTATCTATCCACGAAACAGAATCATATCGAACATAACCCGAATCATATCCCTGTTGATTGAAAATCATATGGATATAAAATCGTAACAGTTTACCATTGTTGCCAATCATATCATATACATTGTAACCGATTCAAATTGAAACTTGATTGTGTTCAAAATCGAAATATGAGAAACAGATTGTGTCTAGAATAGATACAAATGACTTCAATTGACAGCAGAGTATCCAATTTAGGCTAAATCAAACAACTCAAATCCATATCAAATCAAATCGGATCGATTAAAATCTAATCAAAACTAAACTGGGAAACAGAATTCCATTCAGTCAAAGCAAAACTATGTACATAATGCATATAACGTGACAGAGCAAATCCACGCTGTAATCAGAGTTATTACAAAACAAATTCGAATTCATTATATAAACAAGTGATAAAACATACCTGTGAGGCTGCTCAAACTATGCCAACTTTGAATTCACGACCGCTGTAGCTGACTCCACATTTTTAAACAAGATAGAACCTGTTGTCCTCTGTTTCTTATCAGTGGTCTGTAACTCAGCCTTTTGACTGGTAAGCCGTGCAACTTGGTCCTCCAAATAGTCAATTCTAGACTGTAGCATAGGTACATCAAGATAATATATTTCCAACCATGAGCCGCATTGATCACAGGGTGGCATTGCAGGTTCAGGAGAGGGTTTGGATGAATGACCAGGGGCTTTACATGGCAGCTTAATGCCAGGGTAATCAGGGTCATTTTGCAAGCAAGGTGGTAGGTTCAACACGAATTCATACGAGGGTTTGGCACACAGACCTTCCGAATAGGGATATTCACTTGCAAAAAAACGTTCAACCTCTGAATCAGAGTCCTCGCTCAACACGATAGGGTCAAGATTGACAGGGGGCTTCGGCTTGTTCCTTCCCATTCGAGAGATTAGACGGGTAGTCTTTTTGCCTTTGGCATTTACAGTGGGTTTTGCTTTGGACTTCTTGCCCAAAGGGATTAACAGTCTCGACGTACTTAGTCACAGAGTGGGGTAGGTCGATAGGTGAGTCGGGTAAGGGTTTAGGTAATAGAATGTTGTAGGGTATCGGGGGAACAGTCTTACCCTCGCTCACCATAGGTTTGTCAACCTGTGGAGGGTTCGAATATTCAAAGTTATTTCGAGTAAGGAAATCGGTCCAACAATCTCCGTGTAACCCAAAATGACAGACAACAATCATTTTAACCAGCCCGTAGTGAAAGAGGCTGCTATCAGCCTGGTTCCTTTTGTATTTCTTTGACATCTTGAACAGGATTCTATGCAGATAATATGGCATATTGAGCTCAAACCCCATAAAAACCATAAGAAAATGAAGGTGGTGTAAGAAAAAAAACCCATACCGACCCTCGCAGGTGATAAATTGTTTGATAATCATCAGTAACTCATGCCAACGCTGTTTAAGCATGGTGACGGGTAGACCTTTGTCACAGGAGCTAAATTTACGCAACTGGAAGAGCAAAGTCCAAGGGACTTCTTCTACCTTGCAATTCTTGGACCATTGTTGTCCAGTGATAGGCAAACTGGTAGAAAGACCGACAAACTTCTCATCAATTTGCAATTGAACATCGCCGACCTTGGCTCGACGGCCATCAAAGGTCAATGCGAATTGCCGGGCAACGCAAAGATTAAACCCTTCGAATTTCTGTATGAACGGGATCCACCCATTTTCCTCGAGGTCACTGCGGGCACTGTCGAACATCAACAGAGCCTGGCTGGCATTAGGTTCAACTCGAATGACAGGAGCCATGGCGCAAGCACATGGTAAGGGTTTGGTTAGAGTTCATCAACACAGAGAAACAGCGTTACCCGAACCAACATCAATGAATCTAGCCAAAACGAGTAGGCATTAACGCAAGCATGCGAAGGTGGTGGAGTTATTTACCGCCATGCAGAGCAATAATGGTCGCAGTACAACCGCCGATATGGCTATTCAAATCGTAATGGTGGATTATCTATTAAGTCATGTGTACAACTAATCAAAATCCAACCAATACACGCCAACACTATCATAAAACATTCATCGTATAGGTTAACACCAAAATTATATATGCGCCCATGTATCAATCAACATTTAACCAAAGTGCCAAATCGAATTAATATGGTCGACTAGCCTAAGTTTATGAAAATTATCATAAGGATTATGTTATACATATAAAAACTTAATCCAAACCCCTATGAATTTTATAAAATCAATGATCAAGCTAGTCATAAAATGTATAAATCCATATGCTCAATGCCTCACAAACTTAATAAAATCAAGTCATGCAATCCAAAAAATGTCCAATGAGCACAGTTCGAAAATCCTTTCAGCCACATAACGATAAACCAAAGGTAAGTGCCAATCAAAACATCAATAAAAATATTATGACAGTTCAAGTAACGATGGAGGAGTTTTCACGCTTACAGTCGTGAAAACTAAATGTAGACCAAATTGCAAGTGTCGCAAGAAATGAAAATATCGTCTATTTACAAAATGCGACGAAAATTTGAAGATCAGAAGACAGAGGTGTAGGCAGCTTATAGGACAATAGAAAAAAATGAATTGGCTGCCAACAATGGCGACACACTGGGAGAAGAAGTTATGTTTGTTAAAAGAAATAAATTCAGATTAGGACAACACAGAAAATTTCAACTCAAAAACAACAACCAGAAAATTGCACAAACATCATCATTTACCATCTTTTCCAGCGATGTTTTAAAAGATGAAAACTAATAACAGTCTTGAGATCAGCAAGTCACGATATTAATGATAAAATATTCAATATTGTTGGCATGGCCACTACTGCCAGTAGGCGTCCATAGCCTCGACAGGGCTTCCATTTAACCCACTCAGACATCTGTATCATGTCAAGAAGTTCTAGATCAGAATAAAGGACATTAAAGAGGTTTCTTATATTTTTCACATATTTTCATGTACCCGACATTGCTTCGTTGCCAGCAGGCCTGTTCAGTACCCCGACGAAGTTGTCTTGGCGCCATGCATGCATTTACCCACTGCCAGCGGACCTGTTCAGTATCCCGGCGGGTTTACAAACATTTCCCACAGCTCTTATTAATATTTTTATTTTGTATTCTTTTGTAGATATATAGCTGAGCGGGGTGACGCTGATAATCTTGATTTTTAACATATTTTTTTAGACCTCATCAGAATTTTTTAGCACTGTCCTTTATTCAGCTCCAGAAATGTTTTTATAACAACTTCTTATGACAGGGAGACATCCTTTTGAGTCATTCCTTTACAAAAAAGGGACAGCGAAAAAAGATAATAGATGATCATGATAAACTTTGCTCAGAGATTGAAATCAGTAAACTTCTTTCAAACAACAAAATTTTCCAACATAGATATCAATTTAGCAATACACCATTGATGTTTGTACAAACTTTCAGAAGTTATTTCAGCGAAGAAATTTTTGTATGGTCTTGTCTGAATGGCTTAGTGCACAGGTATGCATATCTTTCAAAAAACACACAAAAAAAACAAGCTGATCAATTCAAATCAAAACCAAAACAGAAAGCAACGAAAGGTGCAAACAAAAGAAATATTTACATAATATACAAGGGCAATTATCAAGCAAAGTATCTTTTCAGGGCTTGGCCATTCACCGGGTAGGTGTCAAGCTGCCCTTCAAGATTCTGTAATCGAAAGGAACTAGGACCCAACTTTTCAGCAATAAAAAATGGCCCAAGCCATAAGTTTTGAAACTTGGTGTGCTCACCCTTTCCTTCATGTGGTTTGTCCCACTTCAAGACGAGATCGCCTATTTCAAAATTCCTATCAGAAGCAGAATTAGAATTGAACCAGTTTTTAATCAATTGTTGATGTTGATCTAACTTATGCTTAGCTTGAGTTCTTACTTCTTCCAACTTCATCAAAGCGCTAATACGACTTTCTAAAGGATGGCATTCTTCTTCTTGGGCTTTTTGTGACAATTGAAGTGAAGGAAGAAGAATGTGAGGTGGAAGAATGGCTTCTCTGCCATAAACAAGGAAAAAGGGGAGTTACATATAGCGGCTTTGGGTGTTACCCTATCATCCCACAGTGCATTTAGCAGTGCATTGTGCCAGTTCTTGTGCTTTTCAGCCACGGTTCTCTTGATAATTTTGATCAAGTTCTTTTTTGTTGATTCTGCTAAGCCGTTACCCTGGGGGTAGTAACTAGCAGAATACTTCAGCTTTATTCCTTTCTCCAAAGAGAACTCACTTATCTCAAGAGAGGAAAAGTATGAAGCGTTATCAAAGACTAGACAATCAGGGATACCGAAACGAGTGATGATATTCAAGTTCAGAAAAGCAATCACCTGACTTGTGTTAACAGTTCTTAGCGTGGCGGCTTCAGAACATCGAGTAAAGTAGTATGTGGCTGTCACAATATACTTGTGTTTTTGTGAGGATGGAGGGTTAATAGGACCTATGATATCAAGGCCCCATTGCTGGAAAGGAGAATCGACTGAGACGGGTTGCAAGGGAAAGGATAGTTTTTGCAACCGCCTTGATGCTTTCTGAAAGATGATACATTTATGACACAAGTCATGGGTGTCCCTAAAAAGCGTAGGCCAGTAGTAACCGTCTCTTAAAACCTTATGAGAAGTGGTATCGCCACCGAAGTGACCACCAGCTTCTCCTGCATGCAACTCAAGCAAGACTCTTTATGCTTCGTCTTTTTCGAGGCAGCGCATCAGTACGTCATCAAAACTCTGAAGAAACAATATACTGTTAACTAGATGAAAGGAGGCGGACTTTAGTCTCAACGCTCTTCTTTTGGCGGGGTCAAGGTGACGGGGTGTTGATCCTTGTTCAAGGCAGAATCTAATATCATCGTACCAAGGACTTACTAGGTTTTGTGTGCAACAAATAAAACTTTGATTGCGTTGTTCTAGGTTTGACGTATCACTATCCTCTTGCTGTCCTTTTTCTGAATCAACAACCAACTTACACAATCCTTGGCCTCTCACAATCTATGATGGGGTGATCTCTAAGTCATACTCCTACAAGGAGGTGACCCAGTTGGCTCTCTTCTCTCCTAACTCCTTTTGTACTAACAAGTTCCTTACGGCAGGGTAGGGGACAATGACCTTCGTCCTTGACTTCAAAAGATAGGACCGAAAATGATTAACTGCTTTGAAAACAGCGTAGGCTTGCCGATCAACCACTGGGTAGTTAAGTTCAGCACCTTTAAAATCAGAGCTCATAAAGGCGATGGGTACTTCGTTGTTCTCAGAATTCTTTTGAGTTAGGACTATGGCATAGGAACGATCAGAGGCAAAAGTATAGAGTGTAAAATATTGAGAGAAATCAGGGCTCATGAGAGACGGGGTGTCTATTATGGCCTTATTTATGTCATTAAAATCTTGGTTTTCTGTGGGTCCCCAGTGATATTGGGTGTCTTTCTTAATCAGGTTCTGGAGAGGCCTGACCATTTCAGAGAAACTGGGGACAAATCTTCTCACGAAATTAATCTGGCCTAGGAAAGACTGCATGGATTTTTTGGATGTAGGTGGGGGAAGTTTAGCGATGACTTGATTCCTCTCGAGGTCAATAATAATCCCATCACTAGACACAATTAATCCTAGTAATTTACCCTATTCTACTGCAAATATGGACTTCTTGGGGTTCAAGGAGATGTCGTATTTATGACATCATAGCAGAACGACTCGCAAGTGAGCTAGATGATCGTCTTTGTTTCTAGAGTAAACGGTCACATCATCTAAGTAAACTACTACGGAGTGATTGATTAAGCCTCGAAAAGAAATGTCCATTGCTCTCTGAAAGGTAGCACCAGCATTAATCAATCCAAAAGGCATTTTGCGATAAGCATAAGTGCCCCACGGGGTACGGAAAGTAGTTTTTAGTTGGTCTGGCAAAGACATCAAGACTTGGTTGTATCCAGAGAAACCATCCAGTAAGGATAGCCTCTTGGAACTAGATACTTGTTGAAGAATCTGTTCCATGGGCGGGACAGGATAATTATCTTTGTCAGACGCTTTGTTGAGGTTTCGGAAATCGACTCAAAGTCGAATTTCCCCGTTTTTCTTCCGAACTGGGATGAGGTTGGATACCCATTGAGTGTGTCTAATAGGAAAAATTATTTTAGCACTTAGGAGTTTATTCAATTCTTTTTGAACAGTCGGTTCTAATTTAGGATGCATTTTCCTCAGTTTCTGTTGGAAGGGTAAGGTTTGGGGCTTCATCGGGATGACATGCTGTATAATATTAGGATCAAATGTTTTAAGATCGTCGTAGGTCCATGCAAAGACATCCTTAAATGCTTTAAATAATTTAACAAAAGCATCTTTTTCTTGCTTAGAAAATCCCAAACCTAAGTTGATACACTGATGATTTTCATTAGTCCCTAAATTGACTTTTTCATAAGATAATGAGGAACTATTAGTTTTGCAATTGACCGTCTTTTTGAATTTATCTTCAAAATCATAAAACTTTTCTAGTCTAACAACAGATTTGGGTATGAAATTTACCATGTCCGATAGAGCTTCAGGAGATTTCGGATTAGGTATTACCGTAAAGTCGTGCAAATTGTCGTCATGCATTTGTTCATCTATCACTGCGTCTTGAAAGGTTTCTTCCATGTGCAGAAAGTTAATGATCTGCTAATCATCGTCAAATACTCTCCAGTTTGTAATATTGTCAGGAAACGATGGTCGAAACAATAGCTCCAGGGAGAACACGTTTGGGGATAATATTTCTGCAGGAAGAAGTTTAGAGGCAACATTAGCTAGCAGATCTGCTTCAACATTATTTAGTCTAGGAATGGAATTTATATTAAAAGAAAAAAAATTGTTCATTAAACTCCATACCTCAGACTGGTAACTTTTGAGATGCGGGGAAAGATAGTGTATAGAGTCTCTTACCTGTCTAACCACTATTTCAAAGTCGCCAAATACAACCAAATTTTGAATGTTCATGTCCAGGGCTTTTCTGAGACCTTGCAGTAAAGCCTCATATTCTGCAATATTGTTAGTACACTCAAATTCTAGTCTACAAGCCAACAATGTCTTGTTACCTGCCGGATCGATAATGATGCAACCTGCACCAGCTCGTTCTTTAGACTTGGAACCGTCGAAATATAGGGACCAAATTTGATTTCCATCGGGCTCATGGGACTGTTGCAAAGAAGTTGTTGGTTGCACATATGCTATGATCTCAGACTGTTGTTCTGGATTTTTGATAGGTGAAACTTCAACCATGAAATTTCTGAAGAAGGTGTCCATCCCTTGAACTTCAGGTGAATCGGCAGGAGGTGTGTATCGTTCATTACGGTCGTTCAAATCCGTGACCGTGAACTTAAGGTAACGCTCATGATTCACTCTGATCTTGTTGGGCTTACCGTTTTCTGGAAGCCATAAGTGAGACCAGTCTGTTGCGAAGTAACCATGTAGCTGCTCCGACCAGTCCCTGCTCAAAAATAGACCATACACTTCTGGAATATCCACCACAATTATATCAATAACCTGATGAACATTTTTTAGTTCGCCTATAACTTTTACATCAGTTCGATCAAGTTGTATGATTTTCAAAGAAGATGGTTCCACTTTAGCGTTAATATTTTGGCAGACAGACCAAGGCATCACATTTGATGATGCTCCTGAGTCAACCATACAATTATGCACATTTCTGTTGAAGATTTCGAAATTTAAAAGAAAAGGAGGTACATTCTTGCGAGTACTTAGAGTAGTAGCCTGTGGTTTCTTACTCGCAGTTTCTAATGCTACTTTATCTACATTATTATTTACATTATTTACATTGTTTACATTATTTATAGGAGTTACAAGAAGGCTTCCTTTGTCTTGAGGATCAGGATTGTTTTTGGTGGAAGTCTTCTACGGTACTTTGCTTTGCACAACCTTGTTACCATTTGAATTACCATTCTTGCCATTTTCTGAAATATTTTGCAACATTTTCTGTAACAAAAATGGAAACTTCAACAACTCATAAATAGAAATGTTAGCCCTTAATTTTTTCAGATCTTCAACAACATCATAATCTAATTTAGGGTTGACATTACTCTGTTTCATTTCTTCTAATTTAGATGACTTTGGAAGTGAAGTTGTAGTGTTCTCGGCAAGAGGTTTGTTTGCGGTCTTAATCCTAGTGTTGTAGGGGTGAATAGTCTCAAAGTTAGCTTGAAAGATGCTATCCGAGAAGTGTCCAAAGATGTTTGGAGAAGACTCTTCTTCTTGAACTGTTTCCTGCTCAACTTCCTCCTGAGGGATTTTAGGAGGCATCAAGTTATCTTGGGCTTCTAGAATTGTCTGAAG
>ML777746.1:1579555-1593999 GCA_009831015.1 Picea engelmannii
ACTAAGACTTCCGGAGGTTTACCATCTCCGAATTTTTCCAAAAAGCATGACTCAAAATTTTCCCAAGACACTATGGTATGGGGTTGTTGGGAAAAGTACCAAGTGGATGCATTACCCTCAAAAGTATAAGGGAACAACCTACATACAACATATTCATGTTCAACATTACGAAGTCTGATGGCTAACATAAATTTTTTGATATGATCTTCAGCTATCTGTTTCGAATCGGGATCAAACTTGGGAAGACACTTCTCTGGGTGCTTAGGTAAAGGGTGTTGGGCTCCAGGTACAGCTACAACATCCTGGTCCAACCATGGTCTAGCAGGGTTGTTCTGATTTTCCATTGGGGTAGTGGGTGTGGAAGGCTGATAAGGTGAATTTCCTTCGTCAGAAGAGGAATCTCCTCCAGAAGAGGAAGGAGATGAGGGAGGTGGTGAAGGAGGTATCCCAGATCCTCCTGCAGCAGGATTTGTGTTTGGATCTGTAGGATTCACAGTGAGGTTAATATCACCTCACTGTTCTCTGATATTAGAGAAGTATAAAGGTTGACCCCACAGACGGTTTGGTTGCCTAAGACGAGCTAAGGCATTATGTGTTTTAAGAAGAGATTGACGGATAATTTCTTGTGTATCACCACCTGTAGGATTAGGGGTTGTTGGCTCAACTGTGATCTGCGGATCTTCGGTTGAAGTAGATGTTGTTTGAGGGGGAATGTTATCTTGTGAATGGCTTCTAGTCACTATAGGTGAGCGATTAGGGAGGGGAGGAGTCTTGCGACCACCTCGTTCCATCAATTAAGTTCAGGCCCTCCTTCTAGCACCATTTGTTGACGGGCGAAATTGTCCATCCATCAATTGAGAGAGTGGAACCGGTCCGGGGTTGTCCAATAACCCAAGTCGTTTGGAATGAACCACCCTGATGGGTTTAACGGCTTCGTTGGCCGCTCTAAGATCCTAGGAAAATCAAAGAGAAAACTAATCTAAACTAACTAATCTAACTAAAACAAATAAAAGTAACTAAACTAACTAAAACTAACTAAAACAAATAAAACAAACTAATACTAATAAAACAAATTAACTTAAAACTAACTAATAGACTAATCTAATTAAAACAAACTAACAAATAAATTAAAACTAAATACAAACTATTCTAACTATTATATACAATCTACTAATTACACTAATTGATTAAATATCTAATTACTAATTAGATTACAACTTATTCACAAATATACAATATCCACAACTGGCAGATTTAAATAAAACCTGTAAAACTCATGTGCTTTCTGCCCTAAGACAGTAAGATATGTTTTTTGATTTTTATATTTTATGAAAAAGAAATAAAACTTACTGAAATTAAACGATCTAATATATTTATTGAAATTAAACAATCTAAAATAAATCTAATTAAACTTAAATCTAAACTAAACTACTAATAAGAAAAGTAAACAAAGAAGTGACTAACTGACCTAGAAACGCTCCTGATTTGTCCTGTGTGTGATGACTTTGAAGCTGGTCGGAGGAAGGAAACTCGCACCGGATTGATCCAAAAGCTTCTCGTAAACGATAGGCTGTTCTCCTCTTTGAGTTGTTTACAGGACAAACAAGACATTAAAAATCATAACAATCTTATGATTTATAAATCTCTGCAATAAGGGAAACCTGTTATGCAAAAACTTATATTTACTAATTCAACTCATGAAGAAGAGAAATCTGTCATTCACAAACTGAATTAAGCAATTGCTATGTTTTTTTTTAAATATTAGAAGAAATCAGATATGGATTACAGTGATAAAATTATATCATTTGCACATGATTAAGATAGCTAAAGTGGTCATTAACCAGATACAAATTAATATACACAACATGAAACAAAATATTGATATAATGAGAAGCTAAAGCTGTAACAAAACACCAAATTCTACCTCAGTCTGTATTAAAACTCCATATCCTTGTTCTCCCACGAATGAGGATGATCATTATTAAAAAAATAATAAGTATTTATAAGTCTCTCCATAGGGTAAAACCTCCCTGTGGATAATATCAAACTGTTTTACATAACCTGGGAGATATCCCAAAATCAACTAAACTAGGAAACTAAAATGCAAATGAAATCTTTGAAATATCCCCTAACTGCTCATCAAATCCACTGTAATTTCGAATTCATCTGCAATAGATCAAAAATAACAAGTTAGAAAGGCATTTCATAAGAAAAAACAATAAAAATTTGATTCTACAGACTTAGCTACAGAATCATCTGATTCTATAGCTAGTCTAAAATAGCATACAGGACCAGAATCAAAATCAAATCAAATCTTTTTTTTAAAGAATCAAATCCAATTTTCTTTCAATAAACATTAAAAACGAATCACTAATGCTTCCAATGATTTTATCATTCAATATAAAACATCATCAAAAGTGATTTAATGGAAACATGGGTGAGAATACATGTTTTATTTTTCCATAAAATCGGGTCAAAATAATAATAAGACTATCCCATATCCAATTAAAATCGATAGCAGATCATATCATAGGTGATACAATTTAATCCAACACAACCATCATTGACTCGTTATAGCCATAACAACAGATTCATATCATTCCATCAAATGTAAAGATAGGTAGATTGTTTTGGTTGTGTTCAAATGAAATCATACTCAACAGCATCGACCCAACGAATTTCGTGATTGATCCTTGCACAGTCAACAAACAAGAGCATGATAGAATCAACAGAATTCATAATATAAACTGGGTAAATAATCAAAATAAATCACGACTGAGTCTAATATAGAAACAAATCGTGAGACTGGATACAGTCGATTTCGTTCCTCGAATTGAATTCAAACAGCGTATTCATTGCAAACGAACTGATAACATGGTGGAATAAACCAATGCGAATTAACCAACTGGGTATTACTGTTATGAATCGTATCTATCCACGAAACAGAATCATATTGAACATAACCCGAATCATATCCCTGTTGATCGAAAATCATATGGATATAAAATCGTAACAGTTTACCATTGTTGCCAATCATATCATAGACATTGTAACCGATTCAAATCAAAACTTGATTGTGTTCAAAATCGAAATATGAGAAACAGCTTGTGTCTAGAATAGATACAAATGACTTCAATTGACAATAGAGTATCCAATTTAGGCTATATCAAACAACTCAAATCCATTTCAAATCAAATCGGATCGATTAAAATCTAATCAAAACTAAACTGGGAAACATAATTCCATTCAGTCAAAGAAAAACTATGTACATAATGCATATAACGTGACAGAGAAAATCCACGATGTAATCAGACTTATTCAAAAACAAATTCGAATTCATTATATAAACAAGTGATAAAACATACTTGTGAGGCTGCTCAAACTATGCTAACTTTGAATTCACGGCCGTTGTAGCCGACTCCACATTTTTAAACAAGATAGAACCTGTCGTCCTCTGTTTCTTATCAATGGTCTGTAACTCATCCTTTTGACTGGTAAGCCTTGCAACTTGGTCCTCCAAATAGTGAATTCTGGACTGTAGCATAGGTACATCAAGATAATATCTTTCCAACCATGAGCCACATTGATCACATGGTGGAATTGTAGGTTCAGGAGAGGGTTTGGATGAATGACCGGGGGCTTTACATGGCAACTTAATGCCAGGGTAATCAGAGTCATTTTGCAAGCAAGGTGGTAGGTTCGACATGAAGTCATATGAGGGTTTGGCACACAGACCTTCCGAGTATGGATATTCACTTGCCAAAAAATGTTCAAACTCTGAATCAGAGTCCTCGCTCAACACGATAGGGTCAGTATTGACAGGGGGCTTCGGCTTGTTCCTCGCCATTCGAGAGATTAGACGGGCAGTCTTTTTTCCGTTGGCATTTACAGTGGGTTTTGCTTTGGACTTCTTTCCCATAGGCTTAACAGTCTCGGCATCCTTAGTCATAGAGTGGTGTAGGTCGATAGGTGAGTCGGGTAAGGGTTTAGGTAATAGAATGTTGTAGGGTACCAGGGGCACAGTCTTACCCTCGCTCACCACAGGTTTGTTAACCTGTGGAGGGTTCAAATCTTCAAAGTTATTTCGAGTAAGGAAATCGGTCCAACAATCTCCATGTAACCCCAAATGACAGACAACAATCATTTTAACTAGCTCGTAGTGAAAGAGGTTGCTATCATCCTGGTTCCTTTTGTATTTATTTGACATCTTGAACAGGATTCTATGCAGATAGTATGGCATATTGAGCTCAAAACCCATAAAAACCATAAACAAATGAAGGTGGTGTAAGAAAACAAACCCATACCAACCATCGCAGGTGATAAATTGTTTGATAATCATCAGTAACTCATGCCAACGTTGTTTAAGCATGGTGACGGGTAGACCTTTGTCACAGGAGCTAACTTTACGCGACTGGAAGAGAAAAGTCCAAGGGACTTCTTCTACCTTGCAATTCTTGGACAATCGTTGTCCAGTGATAGGCAAACCGGTAGCAAGACCGATAAACTGCTCGTCAATTTGCAATTGAACATCGCCAACCTTGGCTCGACAGCCATCAAAGGTCAATGCAAATTGTCGGGCAACGCAAAGATTAAACCCTTCGAATTTCTGTATGAACGGGAGCCACCCATTTTCCTCGATGTCACTGTGGGCACTGTCAAACATCAACAGAGTCTGGTTTCCATTAGGTTCAGCTCAAACGACAGGAGCCATGGCGCAAGCACATGGTAAGGGTTTGGTTAGAGTTCATCAACATAGAGTAACAATGTTACTCGAACCAACAACAATGAATCTAACCAAAACGGGTAGGCATTAACGCAAGCATGCAAAGGTGGTGGAGTTATTTACCACCATGCAGAGCAATAATGGTCGCAGTACAACCGCCAATATGGCTATTCAAATCGTAATGGTGGATTATCTATTAAGTCATGTGTACAACTAATCAAAATCCAACCAATACACGCCAGCACTATCATAAAACATTCATCGTATAGGTTAACACCAAAATTATATATGCGCCCATGTATCAATCAACATTTAACCAAAGTGCCAAATCGAATTAATATGGTCGACTAGCCTAAGTTTATGAAAATTATCATAAGGATTATCTTATACATATAAAAACTTAATCCAAACCCCTATGCATTTTATAAAATCAATGATCAAGTTAGTCATAAAATGTATAAATCCATATGCTCAATGCCTCACAAACTTAATAAAATCAAGTCATGCAATCCAAAAAATGTCCAATGAGCACAATTCGAAAATCCTTTCAGCCACATAACGATAAACCAAAGGTAAGTGCCAATCAAAACATCAATAAAAATATTATGACAGTTCAAGTAACGATGGAGGAGTTTTCACGCTTACAGTCTTGAAAACTAAATGTAGACCAATTTGCAAGTGTCGCAAGAAATGAAAATATCGTCTATTTACAAAATGCGATGAAAATTTGAAGATCAGAAGACAGAGGTGTAGGCAGCTTATAGGACAATAGAAAAAATTGAATTGGTTTCCAACAAGAGGATAAATAGGTCAATCAATGAATGTAAAATGGTTCAGTTTTTGGGGGTATCAAGCATCAGGATTTGTTTGTGCTTTGAAGTATCCAACTGCTAAGGTTTTCCATGTGGTGAATATAAATTCTGGTAATAGACTATTTTCTCTTCAACTCTTGTTTGTCTTCTTATCTTATCTGAATGAAAATTGGAATATATGCAAAGCATTGTTTTCTTTCCTTTCATATATTGTCTCAATGAACTATTTATTGTAATACAACTTGATTTCAGTTATTGTTCAGTAAATTGTTTATTGTCATGCAACCTGTTTGGAGGATTTGTTTTTAGATACATCTTTTAGATTTGAAATATCATTTAAGCCTCAAAGTTCATACAACAAGTGACAAAATGTATGCTTGTTAGTATTTCCTTTGTTTTTATCTCTACATATTTATCTATTTACTAGAAGGCATGCCACCAACTAAGGAGAACCTTGTGGTTGATGATTGTTAAACAAGCCCAACTAGATCCTTGTCCTTGAAAACCCATATATCAACTGGTCATCAAAACCAACAAACTTAATCCATAAAAACCAATATTTCTAACAACTAAGGTGGCCTAGCTTTACCCTCTAGCGGTCAGGTGCAGACCTTAGGACCAACATTTTATGGCATCTTTTCCAGGGAATAGAGTAACAAAGCAATATTTCCCTGGGAGAACAACAATGATCAGATATGATCTTTGATGGTGAACAAATATCAGGTGCAAAACTCACTGCCATATTTCACCTGAAGACTCCATTGAATGAAAATCTATTAAGGAATTATGGCTCCCAAGAAGGGTGTTATCACTGAAATTTCATCCACAAATGGTTACAAGAATTTAGCATCATCAAATAGTTATGAGGTCACCCATGGACCAGAATTACCACAAAAGCATTTCCAAAAGGTCAAAAACTATACGACTAGTGACAAAATTAAAGGGTGCTATGAAGACACAGGGCACGCACACAAATGAGCAAAACAGAAACGAAAGAATCACGCACATGCGCACGATGCACAATTGTTGTCGCAAAAAGTCGCACCTGAGAAATGACGCATTTATGAGAGTGGTCAGCCTCCCACCCACTTCTGGTTCAACTTCCAAGTTTATTTGACACTCAAATCTAGACTGGATTCGATTGGGTGGCTAGTCAAAGACCTAGAAATGTCCTAATTAGCCTCTTTACACAATACAAACTAGTTGGACAATACCTCAAAGGAATGTTATAAAAAGGCCATGGATACACTTCATTTTTCAAGGAATTCATAGCAAAGTTATGTTGCCATTATTCTCTTGAGGAATCCTCTATCCTTACCAAGAGTATACTAGCATTATTGCATTGGGAAATCCACCTCACCCCTTGAGTGGATTAGCAAAGAATTCTTTCACCATTTTCATTTTCAAAGTTGTAAGAAGAGCTTATTTATGGGGGTCCAAGAGCCCTCCCTTGGAGGAAGAAGGGACTCGTAGTCCTCTTTATTCTCGGTGTTTTCTTTAACTAATATCAGCCTTATCATTGTGACATGGGTTTCATTGTTTCTTTTGTCCTTATGTCCCTATGCTCATTAATTTAGTTATTGTTTTACTTCTTAGTTTAATTCTTAGTTGTTATTTTATATTTCTTTCTCTAACCCTTTTCCTTGTAGCTGTCTTGCTTAGCAAACCCAACTAAGCTTGCAAGCACCTCTATTTTGCTCACTAAGGTGACGAAAGAGGTGCAACAGATTGGCGACTCCACTGGGGAAAGGTATCAATTTCCTACCCCATTTGGGTTTTTATAGCTCTTCTTTTGGTTTATTTAACTTGCAGGTCCATTAACCGGCCTAAGTCGACCTGCTAATCATCCAATTCCAAGTTGAATTGGGAGAATTCCATCCGGAATTTTCATTCACCGCCGTGTGTCACCTATGAGCGGGTTTTTCGGCCCATAGATGCACATCGTGCGCACATGCACCTAAGTTATAGTTTTGTTATGTGCACCTGTGCCCATTAGCTCGTTTCAGTCTGCGCACATGCGCTCTATGTGCCTCTGTCTCCACTGAGACCCGCGCACCTGTGCAAAAAAAAAAAATCACAATGTAAGGTTTTTGAGATTTGGGGAAGGCCCTTAGCCTTCTTAAAAATGATTTCATGTGTGTTTTAAGCTACACCACACTTAGTCCCCTCTTCATATAAAGGGATTAGTCAAAACACATAGGCACTTAGGAGGTTTAAAATCATTATTTTCTCTTTTGCTTTCATTTCGCCACATGGATGGCTTGCTTTGACTAAAGATATAAGTTGGAAATCATTTAAATCACATATAACTTACATTGGGACTAGAATTTGGATAACAATCACTTAGTATGCTCTTCTCTCACACCTCCAAGCGACCTTGAGAATCAGAAAAAGATTGTGGGACAATTTCATCTCCCTTAAGAAGATTAAAACCTTTAGGAGAGGAAAACAACCCTTCTTGGGACTCCTCTTAGTTTATTCAAACACATCTTAAATATTGTAATGGGCCCATACATGCCCACATGCCACAAATATAAGATAGTGTTGAAATCTACTTTCTTAGATTAAATCACTAGGGAAGTATAAAGGTTTTGTAACGGGCCCATACATGCCCACATGATCACAATCTAGGATAGTTTCAAAGATTTTCTTAGATTACATCACAATAGGGAGTTAAAGGAATAGTAACGGACCCACATGTCCACATGCTAGCTTCCTAGGGACTTTTGAATTACGCAAGGTTGTACCAAAGGCACTTAGTTAATTAGTTAATCAACACTTGTAAGGACCAAGAGAAGTCCACATGCAGCAAGGTGACACCTAATTCATTAAAAATAGGCACACTTTCAATCATTCACACATAAAAGTCACTTATCACTCACATAGTTTCTTCTTGAAACGTGGAGGTCAAATTAAGTTTCCTCCAAAGGGATTCCGAAACACCCCACCCTTTTCTTGACGAAACTATCTACTCCCATTTAAATTCAACGAGGTTGGTTCACACCCCCAACCTCTCAAACAACTACATCTAATTTTTTTTTAAAAACTCACTAAGTTTTCCTCCACAGGAGGTGCCAAAAGAAATTTTTTAGTCTAGGTAGGATTTCGGGGATAGGCATCCAAATAACTCCCCGTTATATGGTTCTCACATTGTCAAAACCATATAAGTTGTCAAATAGGGAACTGAAAATCCTCCAAGTCAAGTGTTCCTAACACCATAAGGTAGGGAGATACCTGTGAAGGGTTGAAGGCTGAGGTCTGGTTGTTCTGTGAGTCCCCCATTGAGGCACCCACCTATTGTATGGGATCCAGCATGTGACCCATTTCTTAGGCTGAAAATCTAAATGCCACACTTTGACCGAGGTACCTAGTGACCAAATTTTAGGACATCTACCCAGGTGGAAATTGTGGGCTGAAATTGCACTTTGATCAGATTTTGTGTGGCTATTGGGAAATATTGCCAGATCTTTCGGGATATGCCCCCTTTACCCCTCATGATAACTGATTATTTCATCCTTCACTAGTTTCTCTTCCGGTGACTTCAGACCCCACTATTCAGTACAATTGGAAGGTCCAGTGCTATTTGAGAGGAAGGACGTTACGTCTTTTAGGACACGAGCATTTGTTTTTTTTTATTCCCCACGTGGACAAAACCCACTTATCCACACATATGCTTCTTTTTCAAAACACTTTATGTATGATGCACTTATGATTACATTTTGATTTGGATATATATATTGTGTAAAGTTCAAAATTTGCAGCAAAGGTTCTTGTTTACTTTCTCTCATCACAATTCGTACACATCCACTCAGCTAGTCAAACATCATAGGGGACCCACAGAACCCCCGTCGTTCCAGATGCTTACTAAACCTCCCTCCTATTTTAGGGTGAGTTCCTAGTCTTTCCACCTCATCGGCACCACCTTCACACACTCCTGTGAGTGGCACTATTCTAGGATCATCTTTGCTTGGTTCCACATTACTTGGGTCCACTTCCCAAGTCCCTTCATCAACTCACTCTCCTTTACACGGAACAGGAGGACCCACTTCCTCTCAAGGGGGAAGTACCAACCCACCTAGACCCCCACAAGGGTCAGGTTCACAACACACTTACACCATGGTTGGAGCTAATCCTCCCCCCCACTGCAGATTCCATATTTGGCCTCTCTTAACATACCAAATCTAAGCAAACTCACCAATGATCCTATATTGCATGACCCCACATGGTCTGCAATGCCCACCAAACTACCTTCAAACATCCCCAAGTTTGAAGGAAAGGTAGGAGATGACCCTGCCAACCATGTCATGACTTTCCACCTATGGTTCTCTTCCAACAGCATTATGGATGATTCCATCAGACTACAATTATTTCAATGCACACTCACTGGCCCATCAGCCAAATGGTATGTAGATGAAAAATCAGGGTCCCATGCGACTTTCGAGTCCTTGGCCAAAGCATTTTTGACCTTCTTCCAATTACCAATCCGCCATGACAATGGTCTTGAACTACTCTCTAATTTCAAACAAACCTCAGCCAAACATATCGCTGATCACATTCATGAGTGGCATAGACGACGTAGTTTATGAAAAGATGAAACCACCAAACAACAGTGTCTTGACTAGTTTTTCAGATCACTTGTCTCTCTCCTCGGTAAAGATGTAGCTTCCACCTTCCCTCAATCTGAAGAAGAAGCCATTAGTAAGGCTCAAAAATACAACCTCATCTATTCACAATTAGGGTACTTATACACAGTACTTCCTGACCTCCCCAAACCCGTGTAATTTGGTCAAGACAAACCCTGGATGTCTCACTCAGCAGACAGATTGATTGGTAATACCACACACCATAGTCCTCAACCCCAACCACCACCAATGTATGGAACACATCAATATCCATAGGTGTATGGGGGAACCTCTTATTACCCCCCACCCCCTTATCAACAACCATACCCTATTCCTATTTCTCCGCCCATCAGTGGGCCACCGCCGACACCCCCACTACACCCACCTATCCAAACAAGTTCTGGGACCCCCTCTACCTCAACTTATACTATGAATACTAGTGAAAGCACCATGCCTTCCTATGTACCTTACAGATCAAAACCCCCACAGAATTTGTACTTTCCCTTTCCTGGTCCTCCACAGCCCATGGCACCCCCACACCCTCACGCTGGGGTGAATTTTGTTCAACCCTCTCCCGTTCAGCAATATCAAAATTTTGAACAGCTGAATACGGAAAATCTGACCCATTCATCGAATAATTCCAAAAAGAAAGGCAGAAAAAGGAACAATAACCACCCAGGCTAAGGAGGGAATCAACCCCAACAAAACCAACTAGTTGGGGGCAACCAGAACCAAGGGAATCAAAACCCCCAGGGGGGCAATAACAACAGTTGTCAAGGGAGAAATAACAATACTATCAAAACCAATTTCCCTTGTGCCCTTTGCGGTGAGTTTGGTCATTATACTCATCATTGCCCCCAAATCGTTGATTTCAAACGGCTGAAAGACTCAGGCAGTCTACCACATCCTCCAGTACTGCCTGCCCCTCAGCAGGCCCCACAAAAATACGTACAACAACCCCCCCAGCCTTGCTACAGAATCCTATTCCACACCAAGGTGTGATAAACATCCAACATGACACGCAACTTACCCCACCTCAGTTGGGACAGTACCTCAATCCAAACAATCTATCAGATCGCACATACCTCCTCACCAGTGAGGAAGAAATCCTTCTGCAAACACGTAATCGTCAGTACCATGCACCCACTGAGTCCCCTCCCATTCCTCCAGAAACAATTCCCGCACCAATGGGACCCCCGTTGGTGATCCTTCTCCCTAACACAGAACCACCTCTTTGCATCCCTCTCATCCCATTGCATAGGAATGTCCACAACCCACAGTCTAGGGCAGCTCATAATTACAGTTTGGTTGATGACTTAGCACAATCCTCGGCTGCCATGTCAGTCTTAGAAGTCCTTCAGACTTGTCCCACTCAACGAAAATCATTACTTTCTGCCTTGAGGGAAGTCGACCCCATAGATACTTAACTCATTACATTTGATCTCGACAACAAATAACCTCGCCTTCCCGCTTTGATCGCTTTTCAAATCCCAGTGAAAATACAGAACATTACAGTTCATCGGTGCATCATCGATGAAGATGAATCCACATGCATTATGTCCAAATCTGTATGGCAGAAACTTGGTTCCCCTGAACTCATACCCTCTGCCATTAACTTACAAGCTTATGATGGATGACCATCGTCTCCTGAAGGGATCTTCCAAAATTTCCTCGTAGAACTCGGAGGCAAGACTATTCTCATCGATATTGAAGTTATCGACACTCCACTCGATTATAATATCATGTTTGGTCGTAGCTACATGTACGCTATGAAGGCAGTTGCCTCTTCCGTCTTTTGAACAATGATGTTCCCCCACAACAGGAAGATCGTTACCATTGACCAAGTCTCACATTACAAGCCTAACCCTTCTTCCAACATCTATAACATTCTTCCTCTCATCCACACGAGTCATGGCACATACCAACTCATCGAAATGGGTCCCGAAATTTTCAAAGATCCATCATTGTTAGGAACTTACCATGGAGCACCACTGCTCCTTCATCCTTCCAATCAAGTATGCACTGTATCATCTAATGGAACTGACATAGAGGATACCCTTCCTCCTAGGGAGGCTTCTATCATATCTGACACCCCACTAGTCACAGAGCTCCCCCCTCATGAACCTCCCGCGAACTCGTCGACCCCACCAGTCCACGATTTCACCTCTCCCCAAGGCCATATCCCAGTTTGGGAGACAGTTCCACAAGCCATTACTCAAATCCATTTGTTTTACCCTCCACCTGGTGTACAAGATTTCCAAGTAGCCGCAACGCTTACCCTCCCTAATATGGTGTTAGTAATTCCAGTTTGGTATTTACATCCACCAGAGATGGTCCCTCGCAAATCCCTTCCCCCCCAAACGGAAGGAATCCCAATGATGATTCCCATACTCACTCCCACCATACCCTCTACACCCCCACTCACTACTCTCCCTACCACAGCTGGGGGTACGAGAAATAAGAAGGAGCCCACAGCTCCACTTCCCCCGCGCGTCCAACCCCCTTGCGCACTATGTGAGAAAGATGGACACCAAACCAACAACTTCCCATCTCTACCGGAGTTACAGAACTTGATTCCACTCAATCAAACTCCATCAACACTTGCCACCATAGAAAATACTGTCGTTACCGACCCTCACTCAAGTAGTAAAGGGTTTCGAACCAAATTTGCTTGTGCTATATGTTCAGAATATGGCCATTATATGTTGGACACACCTACCACACATAGAGGGGGGGGGTGAATGAGTGTGGGGATCTTTTTCCCAAAACTTCCCTCTTACACAAAACTCATTAGTTAGCATTCAACATTTACTCATTACTCATTGTTGTCATTAATAATCAGTTATATGTGAATACATATCAGCAACATATATCAGCAATATATCATCAACAAATCATCTCCACAAGGAACACAAGGAACAAAAGAAGTATGTACAATTTTTCTTTTTATTATGGACTTCAATCCGAGGGTTTTTTAGAAACAAATGAATAGAGTAAAACTCTACAAGAGCACCATCTCTATATGCAAGACTCATCTTACATTCTCAGCACCAACTAAGATGAGGCAACAATCCTCAACAGATATCAATCTGTACCATAAACAAGAGCATCAACCATGCAACAACCTGTGCCAAACAACCTATAATCAACCTGTACCATAAACAAGTGCATCCAACCATGTACCAAGTACATACCAATCATGTGTCAACTACTCATCAAATATGACTCATCAATATGTACCAACATCATCGACTATACACCTCATGTATGTGCCAACTCATCAACTGCTTGTCTCAACCATGACTAGTTTTGGATTAGTCAACAACCCTAACTTGAAATAATCATAACTGTGTACCTGTAATGAATAAAAATCTGAAACTGATACACAATGTTCTTCAGTTTTTTTTTATGAAATTCCTCAAAGTGGCACTACTTGTAACCTCTCAGAAAAGGAGATATAGCAAAAATGGCATACCTTGATGAATTCTAGATTATTCTAGAAAGAGACCTTGTAGAGTGTTCCGCGCATGGAATATTTGTTGAATTGATATGAAAATATTACAAAGCATACTAAAGACTATAATATAACAAACACAATTGGTCTCACTAAATTTGGATCTGTTATGAAGAAGTTATGATGTTTTTACTCGAAACACCTGATTTTGACTAGTTTCAGGACTAGCCACAAATCCTATTTTCCATGGAGTGTAACTCCCAAACTACAACGACCCACAAGCTGAATTTTTAACCACAGATACTTGGATATGTTTTCTCACTTTCATAGAAATTTTAGGATTTGAATCAGTATAGAAAAAAAGTTATAACTAAAATGGTGAGATGACCTGTAAATAACATACCTTAGAAAGCACCATCAAAAGAATTTATCCTTCCTTGCATTTAGGCCTTCTTTTCTTCACTTTCCTCAGAATTTCGGCTTAGATATCTTTGGTTACCTCATTCACCTATAGATATTCAATATTCGCAAGTGTTCCACACCAAAAATGCTCAAGAAGCTCTCACAAGAAGCTCTCCATCAATACTCCAAATATATTCCCACAAGAAGCTCTCCATTGATCCACAAAAACGATGATCTACAAGAGACCATTGCTATCTTATTTATACTTTCATCCTCTAGGTCACTTATTCCATTTCTAGGTCACTTAACCTATTTTCCTTATTTTAGGGTTAACCACTTTCCATAAATAGAAAGTTCTCCAATACTTTATCATTTAAATATTCCTTCTTGATTTTGTCACCTTACTTTATCATTTCTTGATTTTGTCACTT
>ML777746.1:1600448-1643336 GCA_009831015.1 Picea engelmannii
ATCCATCTTCATCTATGCATTCTCATCAAGGACAATACATATTATATTACATCAATAATCAATCAATCAATCCTTTGACATCAATCAATCACTTGACATCAATCAATCAAACCATTGGCATCAATGACAACATGATCCAACATTATACACACCATTACCCAGCACTGCCACACTTCTGACATACATTAGCCGCAGTATGCCAAAGCTTCCAGAGTGAACCTAATCCAGCTACGTCATCCCTACCAAAAATCACTAACATCCATTATGTCACAACTTCAGTCAATGAACGTATGAGATGCCCTTGCTCCTTATGTGAATCCTTAGATCATTTTACATACCAGTGTCCTATGATCATTGAATACAGGCAACGCCAATTAACCCTGCTTCAAAGACCCATAGAATCGATGGTTGACCTTACCTCGTCACTAGAGATTCTTCATCTCATTTCTCCTAAACCTGAAGCCCTCCCAACGCCTCCATGGTTCTTGGATGCTTTTGAAGAAGGCAACATGGCCAACATTTCCCTGACCATAAAAATTGACATTTCCATAAAAAATGGCGTCATCGAGGAAATCACCATTGGAGCCACTTGCACTCCTCAATAAATCACCGCCTATAATGCCCTCTTCCAGGAATATCAGGATATTTTTGTCGGGTCATACACAAAAATGCCTAACCTTGATCCCTTTATCGTCGAACATCGCATCGACACCTGGCCTGACATTACACCATTTTTTCAAAAATAGCGACCGCTACACCCATCCAAAGCAGTGGCCATCAAAGTCGATATTGAAAAATTACGCACGGTTGGGTTCATCTACCCCATCACCTATACCTCATGGATTTCCAAACCTGTACTAGTTAATAAAAAATAGGGCACTATCCGCGTCTGCACGGAATTTCACGATCTCAATCACGCATGTCCCAAAGACAACTTTCCAATGCCTTTCATCGATCAAATTATCGACGACTGCGTATGCCACGAGGCTCTATCCTTCATGGACAGTTTCTCTGGTTATAATCAAATCCAAATTCACCCAGCCGATCAGTACAAAACCACATTCACTACCCCTTGGGGTACTTTTTCATATCGTGTCATGCCTTTTGGCTTAAAGAATGCTGGCGCAACTTTCCAATGGGCTATGACATAAATTTTTCATGATCTGGCTCATATCATCCTCGCATACTTGGACAACCTCACAGCTCGATCCAAGAAACGCACCCATCATCTTGATGATTTACGGATCATCTTCCAACGGTGTCGTCAGTACAACATCTGCTTGAATCCCCTCAAGTGCGTATTTTGCGTCACTATGGGGTGCCTCCTCGGATTCATCATTTCCCAAAGAGGTATTACCGTGGACCCCCTCAAAGTCCAAGCTATCACCGAAATTCTACCTCCTCGGAATTTACGTCAACTCTAGAGCCTATAAGGAAAAGCTAACTTTCTACGGCGATTTGTCCCCGACTACGCCACTCACGCACACGATTTCCTTCGCTTACTACACCACGACATCCCATTTTACTGGGATGAACATGCCCAAAATTCATTTGACGATATTGAAATGGTGCTCTCCAACACCCCTTTAATTAGTGCACCTGACTACAATCGCGACTATATCCTCTACATATCAGCATCAGTTGTCTCAGTCGCAGGAGTTCTCATTCAAATCGGTGATGACGATCATGAGCATGTCATTTATTACGTTAGTAAAAACCTCTCAGGGCCACCCTTGAAGTATAAACACAAAGAGAAACTAGCCCTCGCATTCGTCCTCATAGTCCATAAACTGCGTCATTACATTCTGCTTCGCACAACTAAGGTCGTAGCAGTTTCCAACCCTATGCAATACTTGCTCAATTGTCGGAAAATTAATGGAAAATTTTCCCGATGGTTATCCTTTAGGAGTACGATCTTGAATTTTGAACACCCAAGAGCAAGAAAGCTCTCGTCCTTGTTGAACTTGTCATGACCTTCTCCTCTGATACAACCAGTGCCCCCGTCAATACCGACTTTCCCGACGAACACCTCTTTTACATCACTTCGGATGATCCTTGGTACGATGACCTCCTCGTATACCTCCGAAATCAAAAGTTTGGTAACCACCTTTCACGATTTTATCGTCATCGTATTCACCACCAGCCCCCCCACTACCTCCTCATCAGAGACATCTTATACTGGTGAGGGGTTGACACCATTATTCGTCGATGCCTGACCATTGACAAGGCCGATAGAGTCTTGAACGACTGCCATAGCGGCGCATGTGGGGGCCATCTTTCAGGAATTTCCACTGCTCAAAAGATCATCCGAGCAAGTTACTTTTGGCCTACATTGTTTCACGATTACATTCATTCCATAAAATGATGCGAGAAGTGTCATCTTTACACCAACAAAACACGAGCACCACCTACTCTTCTTCTTCCAGTCATCACTGCCGACCCTTTTTGTAAATAGGGCATCGACTTCATGACTTGTAATCCCCCCTCCAGCAATGGACACAAATACATTGTTGTCACAGTCGATTACTTCACAAAATGGGTGGAATCTATGACCACCTTCAACAATACCGCTGACACCACAGCGCGTTTGTTCTTTAACAATGTCATATCCCACTTTGGAGTACCACTCCAACTAGTTTCCGATCACGGGAAACACTTCGAGAATGAGATTTCCGTCGAACTCTCATCTCGGTTAGGATTCTCCAACGAGTTTGCCTCCCCATATTACCCTCAGTCTAATGGACAGGTCGAAGCAGTTAACAAGGTCCTCAAGACCATGTTATAGCGCACGGTTAATAAACATAAGACCAATTGGCATCACATGTTATTTTTCGCGCTATGGGCTTACCGTATGGCTATGAAAATAGCCACTGGTTTCACACCATTTCATTTAGTCCATGGGGTTGAGGCCACTCTTCCCATCGAGTGTGAAATTCCAACCTTACGCACTGTAATTGAGCTATTACCCGACACTGCTCCAATGGAGTAGTGCTTGCTGAACTTAGAGTCCCTGGATGAAGATCGTCGATCTTCATTGTAGAACAATGAGGCAGCTAAAAAATGATCAAAGGCCACCTTTGATCGACATGTCAACCTTCTCTCATTTCACGAAGGTGACCTCGTCCTTGCTTATGATATCGCTCACGATACCTTTGGTCATGTCAAATTTGAGTCACTGTGGCATGGCCCATACATTATCCAACATTGCCTCACCAAAGGCGCATACATCCTGGCCTCTCCCGAAGGCCTCTCTCTCAAAGAAACCATCAACGGGTTATACTTAAAGAAATTTTATGCCTAAGCGTAGCAGTTCTACTTTAGGTTATTTCTTTATAGTGTTTTTAATATTTTTTTTTCCATCCCTCATGTCTAAACTATCGTTTGTGCTATTGACACAAAATCTTGCTTTGGTAGCTTGGGCCCTCTATACCCCCTCACATGAAATGCTGCATTCGAGCGGCATATGTTTGGGCTCAGCCACCAACAACCAAGCCAAATACACTACCGTCATTGGCCTCCTCGCTGATGCCCAGCATCATCATATTCGTCACCTTAGCATATTTCTCAACTCTCAACTAGTCGTTCTCCAGCTCAACAATGTGTACCGTGTCCGTGATCCTTACCTCTTTCGCAAATACCTGCAGGTTATACTTTTATCTCGACATTTTGATTCCATTACATTTACACATATTCCATGACAATTGAATCAAATTACAGATAACTTAGCAAACATTGTGTTAGACTGGCATATATCACATCAAGATACCTCTACACATACATAAACATATCAACAACCTGTCACAACACATATCGATTAGACATCATCAAGACATTAACAAAACACATGTAAACATCACATAGATCTCAAAAAGTATACTCATGTATATATAAGATGGTCCACAGTGTCATCCAAATGTTTACATACAAAAATACAAGTATCTGCAGGCCAGTGAAGTACCTCAGTAGAAAATGGGCTCACCAGCCTATATACAAAAATAAAAAAATACATAGAGCACCACTCAAGGTGCTTCTAGAGCACCACCTCCTGCCCCTCCCTCAAGTGGTGGTCCCCCACCCACTACTGGTCCCTCCGATCTGGGAGGTTACCATCTGGTCATAGCAGCACCTGCTATTCTTTCTCGTCGTACCACGGCCCGCCATGGCGGTGGAATCCCCACGCACTGCTCTAGGATGCCCTCATCCTGTATACGCGACCACATACCCTCGGGCATGCCTTGTAGCGCAACAAAGGGATTTATTAAATCAAATACTGAGCATCCTAAAGCTTCAAAAGTCAACTTTGACATGAACGGTGACACAACAACCTCTGATAGAGAGAGACAATTAAGGAAGACTACCATTTCTTAGAGACACCCCTTGCCATCCAAAGGAAGGACTGCATTTGAAAAATCTTCCCCTGTCCTCAATAAAAAGTAGCCTGAGATTGTTATTTTTGAAAACCCCCTTATGGTAAGTCCTCATATATATCATGCCTCAACTTCTTCCTCATTATCTTCTGAAGAAACCACACCAACATCTCCTCCTCATCCTCAAAGCCAAATTGTTCCAAACAAGGTTGTCAACAGGATGGAAGCCATCATTATAGCTAGGTATGCACCTTAAGTGCTGCCTCAAAACCTAAATTCATTTCCAACAAGAGACTACATGAAATATCTTCTTAGATACAATGGTAGGGATATGTGAATGCTAAAGAACATCTAGTATCATTTTACATCTTTGCAGAAAATTTTAACATTGAATATGAAGATGTATGGATGAGATTGTTTGTGCAAAGCCTGGATGGAGAGGTAAGGAAGTGTTTTTGTGGATAAATCCAAATTCTATCACAGGTATTGAGGCATTGTATGAGACATTTCTAAAACAATGGGGAGACATGAGAGATTACATGCACTACATCACTGAGTTTGGGGCTTTATGAAGGAAGAATGGTGAGTCTGTTTCATATTTCACTAAGAGGTTCAATAAAATATATAAAAAGATCCCTGATGAGATCAATCCAACTGAAGCCTCAACCAAGATCACATTTGAAAATGCATTTGATACTTAATTTTCTCTCTTGTTAAGGGAGAGGATTTCCACCACTTTTCTATCTATGCAAGAGGTAGCCATTGAGGTTGAGTCTAACATCCTAGCATAAAAAATATTGAAGAAAAAATTAGATAGGGACAAAAATAAATAGAGGGAAGAGATTCCCTATTCTTACAACCCAACAAAATCTGACCCCAAGCTAGATGAGGTGACCCAAACCTTGAGATCCATCACTTCATAAATAGCTAAAGTGAAATGGGAAGCCAAGCATCCTAACATACCATATTAGGATGTTGCAAACATGAACACTAATCAGTTTAGAAGACCTAACAATGTCCCTCAAGTCATGCAGAGGAAAAGGAGAAATGTTGAAGATCAGAGGGTGGTTCCCCCATTTCAGAACAATGAAGTTGAGGAGATGGATGAGAGTAATGAAATTGGAGATGAATCTGCAACATTTTTTAATGAAACTGACCTCAATCCTAGTCATCTAACTCAACAAGACTATGAAATTTCTCAGTTTTCAAACTAGTTTGATGATGATGGAAAGGGAGAATATATTTTTCAAATTCAGCCCCAAAAGAAATACGATTTAAGGCCTAGGCCAGGGGGTCCAAAAACAAATGTGCCCAGTCAAAATAAGAAATTGGATTCCCCTCCTAAGCAAGTTCTAAACAAAGATGCAAAAAATAAATAAGATCAACCACAACGAACTAAACCCATTGTTCAAGAGGTAAAGGAAGCATATACAAAACCAATTTATTTTAACATAGAGCATGAATTAATTAAAATCAAGATCCTTGTAACTTTGACATAATTGTTGAAAAATGAGCCATTCAAGAACTCTATTATGACGAGTTTGAAACCTCCTGCTCCCGCTATCTCAACTGATGTGATAAGCTTGTAGGATGAGAACCCTGCTATCACTATTTTCCCACACATTGAATATGGGTATGATGCTTCAACACCTTTTTATATATCCTTGAAGGTACATGAAAAAATATTGCATAATTTACTAATGGATTCAAGGGCCTCTCATAATGTCTTTCCTAAGGTTTTCATGGAAGAGTTAGATCTAGAAATTACCAATCCATACTAGTACCTTTACTCTTTTGATTCCAAAAAGGTTAAATCCTTGGGATTAATTAAGGATCTGGTTGTTTCACTATCTCAGTTTCCCATGAAAAACATGGTTATGGATATTGTTGTAGCTTATATACCTCCCAAGTTTGGCATTCTTTTATCCAGGTCCTGGGCCAAGAAAGTAGGTGGATCCATGCAGATGGATCTCACATATGTGATCATCCCTATTTTTGGAGGAGAACACAGAAGATTGTATAGATTAGTCAGGTTGGCATACATTTTTAGTGATCAACAAAATCCAAGTAATCATCCCATTTATGCTATAGAGGATGAAATTGGGTCATCTATTTTTCATATTAACGATGATGCTCCAGAAATATTAGTCAGCAAATGCAGAAATCAGCCAGAGGTAGACCAAGGAAATGAAGTATGGAAGATTTATTTTGATGGTTCGTATTCAAAGGAGGGATCTGGTGTTGGAATAGTCCTCATTTCCCCTTCAAAGGAGGTGGTGTCACTCTCATACAAATTATAATTTGAAACAACCAACAACATAGTAGAGTATGAGGCCTTGGTGTTGGGGTTGAGAGATGCTAAGGATATGGCCATTAACAAATTGGCAGGCTTTGGTGATTCTAAACTGGTTGTTAATAAAGTGAAGTACATTTACCAAGCAAAAACAATAAGGCTGAAACAATACAGAAATGAGGTATGGGACATAGTTGACAATTTATTTCTGAATTTCAATATTTCTTTTGTCCCCGAAGATGCCAATCAAAGGGAATATTCGCTATCTCTGGCTGCTAGTACCTTCAGGCCTCTGATTGGTCCAAATGTCAAATATGATGAGTATGTTAGGCACATAACAACTATATCAAACAATGTTAAGCACTGGCATGTTTTTAGTGATGATATGGAGCTCAAGAGAATTATGTAAACCATTTAGGATTTTTCAAATATTTCCATTGACCAAGAGAACGAGGACAATGAAACAAAAAATCAACAGGCACATCCTTTTTTGAACAAGGTGGTTGGTCACAAAATTTTGGATCTTAAAAGAAATCACATTCCAACGGGATTAGTCCCACTGGAGAGGTTTTTCAACAACAATGATGTCTCCAGGAAAGATGTCATTAAAATTCAGGAACAAGAGGTTGTATATTGCAACATTGGGACAACTGCAGATCCCAAATTTGTTAATATATCTAGAGCACTTCGAGATGAGAAGAGAGACAGGTATGTCAACATTATGAAAATTTTTGCTAATATTTTTGCATGGTCTTATGAGCTTGAAGACCTTTGACACTGACATCATTCAACATAAGATTCCTCTGAAGGTGGGCTCAAATCCATTTAGGCAGAAAATTAGATAATGTAATCCTCTGTTAATGTCTATTATTGAAAAAGAATTGAAAAGGATGCTTGGTGCCAAAATCATTATGCCCTTGAGATATTCATATTGGGTGTCCAACTTCGTACCTGTCAGGAAAAAGAGTGGTGAAATATGTTTATGTGTGGACTTCATAAACCTGAACAGGTGTTCATTGAAATAAAACTATCCAATTCCTAAGATGCACCATATTTTTAAAAGGGTAGTAGGTGCCCACAAAATTTCCATGTTGGATGGTTATTCTAGATACAACTAATTAACAATGTTTGAAGAAGACAAAGGAAAAACTGCCTTCACCACCCCATGGGGCACATTCATGTATGAAAAAATGCCCTTTGGCCTGATGAATGCAAGGGCCACCTTTTAGAGGGCCATGGACATTGCATTTGTGGGTAAAAAGGATAAGTTCATGGTTATATATATTGATGTTATAACCATCTTCTCAAAATATGATGATGAACATCTGCATCACCTCAACCAAATCTTTCAAAAATGCAGAAGGTATGGAATCTCTTTGAATCCAAGAAAATTCCATTTTTCTATGTTAGAAGGAAAGATCCTAGGAAAAATTATATCTGCAGGAGGGATACATATAGACTCGGAAAGGGTATATTCTATTCAAAAAATTGACATCCCCAGAAATAAGAAGGCCATACAATATTTTATAGGAAAAATAAATTTCTTGAGGCGTTTTGTACCAAATTTTGCTGAGATCATCAATCATATTACTAACATGCTAAAAAAGGATGTTGATATTAAGTGGTCAGATGAAGTGAAATCATCCTTCCAAAATATTAAACAGACTCTGATTGAAGCCCATGTTATGGTTAGTCCAGATTATTCCAAAGAATTCCTAATTTTCTCCTTTTCCTCTGAGGAGACTATTGTTGTTGTATTGCTGCAAAAGAATGAATATGGGAATGAAAAAACGGTTTCCTTATTTATAAAATAAATCAAGGATTTTTAATTGAAATATGATATATTGGAGAAGCGGGCTTATGCCTTAGTCAAATCCTTGAAGTTCTTCAGGGTTTATCTTTCGCAGTCCATCATAACAACTTATGTTCCTAGTAGCATTGTAAAGGAAATACTTGTCCATCCAGACAGTGAGGGGAAGAGGGGAAATTGGATAGTGAAACTTCTAGAATATGATCTTCACAAAACACCTACTAAGATGATCAAGGGACAAGGCCTTGCAAAACTATTATCTGATTCAAATTGCAAAGTGTTGGAATTACATCACAACTTTAGCTAGCCAAATGATCCACTGATACAAGCTGAGAAGAAGACCATGCAGGTAATTGATAAATGTTTTATTTCACCCTGGAATAAAGACATCATTTATTTTTTACAGCACCTATAATTCCCACCAAAGTTGGAAAAATCCAAAACTAGGTCTCTTAAATTGAAGGCTGTAAAATTCTGCATTCTAAACCAGAATTTATATTGGAAAGACCCTGTTGTTATTTTGTTGAAATGTCTGGATGAAGATGAGTTGAAACATGTTGTAACTAATATGCATAGAGGAGTATGTGGAGGGCACCAGCATTGGAAATATACAACCCTCAAATTTCCAATGGATAAATACTACTAGCCCACCATATTTGTTGATGTCTTTTCCATGGTCAGAACTTATGAAGAATGTCAGAAATTTGCTTGAAAGCATAAATTGATCTCACTACCCCTGAAACCCATTACTGCTAGCATCCCATTTCAAAAATGGGGCCTATATTTCATAGGTGATATAAACCCACCCTCCAATGGACAACACAGGTGGATTCTTACTACCACTGACTACTTCACAAAGTGGATTGAATCCATTCCTACCAGTCCTACTAGGAATGCTACTGACAAGGTGATCATGAATTTTTTGGAGACAAACATCTTTGTTAGATTTGGATTCCCTAGGAAACTAGTAACAAACAATGCTCAAGAATTCAAATCCAAGGCCATGATTGATTTCTGTGGGAATTACAACATTATCCTGACATACTCTACACCATATTACCCACAGGGGAATGGGTTGGAAGATTCACCAAATAAAACCCTCATCGGGATCATCAAGAAACATTTGACTGAAAATAAAAAAGCACGGGATTCCAAAATGAAGTATGCCTTGTGGGATAATAGGATCAACACCAAGAAGTTATTAGGTACCTCTCCATTTCAACGAGTCTATGGGGTGGATGTTGTTTTTCCAACACAGCTTGGTTTACCAGTGTTGAAATTTATGTAGGAGGAATTGGAGGAGCCTGATTACATATAGAGGAGGATATTTCATATTATTGAAGTTAAAAAAATAAGAGACACATTAGATGAGAAGACTAATGCATACCAGAGAAAGGTCAAGGCAACCTTTGACAGGAAAAATAAAAAAGATACTTTTCAAGCAGGTGACCTGCTTCTGAGGTGGGATGCCATGAGGGAAGACAAACCCAAGCATGGTAAGTTTGATAAAATTTGGTTTGGTCCTTTCAAAATGGGAAATTTTCTAGATAATAATACCTTTGTATTGCAAAAACTAGATGACATTGAGATCTTTGGAAGCCCAGTCAATGGGCGCTTCTTGAAGCATTACTTTTCCCGATGAAATAGAGGTGGTTCGTTATGTACACAACTATTTTGATTTCCATTTTTATTCAGTAGTTTAGTGTGAATAAAAGACTCCATAGCCCAATAAAGGAATTGGGTTATAGCTGCAGATTTTATTTTCAGTTGAAATAAGACAGGTAATGGGGCTGGTAAAGGGAGAAAAGTGACTGGTGACAGGGTGGAATAAATGAAAGAACTAAGTCACATAGTTTGTTGTTCTTGTCACCTCACAGGGAGGTGCTACACCCATTTGGAGCCAATGTTAAATCCTATATCTGCACCTCTCCCTTCGATTCCTCCAATCAAATCATCCATTTGTCAACCTAGTTTCTACTTAGTTTTTCTTCAATGGTGTGTTGAGTCCTTTCAATTTGTTTTCATATTCTTATTTTCTTTTTATCAATTCATTTCTCTTTATAAGGTCAAGACAAGTCATGATTTGAATTGAATAAGTCACATCACCATGGTTATGTCACTATTGGATTGCAAAAGGACAACTTAGGCTTATTGATGCAAAAAGATATTGATTGCAAGAATGCCCCCGTTCTTGAAAACAACAGAAAAAACATTGTTTTATGAGTTTTAATGTTATAACAATATTTAAAAGTTTAAACAACAATGTGTTGGCACCCAACATGTGATCACATCTACCATTACACTCGAGATTATGTGTTTTTCCACTAGTTCAACTATCATTACAAATTTCGTGCTAAAATCATGCATGTTTGTGTCTCGAGTTATTATTATTTTAGTGTTGTGTGTGGTTATCATTGTAGGTGGTAAGAAAACCTGAAACAACGCATACATTTGACCACCAATCTCAATAGGAGATACTAGAACATAATGGTGTCACCCCGAGAACGCTGGAAAATGAATTGAACATAGACATGGATCGAATTATTCAAATCTATACTAGAAATAGGAGATATATTTATCAGAGGAGAATGGTTTGAATTTATATGTTCCTTCAATGGAAATCACACATCACTGGCCCTAATATTCACGTAGAACTTAGATGGGTTTTAAAATCAACTCAAGGACACCACCATTCATATTATAGAGAACTTCATCGAGAGAGTGTGCACTCTCCCAATCAATGGTGAGAGATGGTTTAAAAAAGGAAAATTTCCAGCTGAAGTCTGCAATACGTTTCTGGTGGCAAAACACTAAAACCCTAATTGGAGCCAGGGAATCTCAATCATATGGATCAAAGAAGAGTGGAGATGCATTACTATAGTTCAAGGGTATATCACGAGAGAATATAGATTTTCAATCATTCATTGTTATCACATTAGATTCCTCATGCACCTAAACAGTGACAAGGAACTAAACCTCCCCTTGACTTTGCTTAAGGGATTGACTAAAATGTTTAAGAGCATTCAGAATTACCCAGAATCTATGCATAGAATCTTGTATCACCAATGGTTCATTAAAATACTGGTTCTCTTTGCTTTAAATGAAATAGAAATGCGTTGGACAGATTTTCTAGTGTCTTTAGGGTTACAAGAAGAACAAAAGGTTGATCCACAACCAGAAGAACAAAAGGAAGAGTTTAACTAGGAAGCTAGGTTTTCTCCCGAACCTGGGTGTTCATCTAAATCTACCCAACAAACCAAAGGGAATACCACACATAAAAAAGAGAGGACCTGATCAAGGAAAGAGAGATAAATTACTCCACCAAGGGAAGAAAATCCTCGAAGACAATTAAGGTCCTCCACATCAAAAAAGAGGGAAAGGGAAAGTGCCAAGGTATATTTCAAAAACTATATCAAATAGGAAAAAGAACATGCCATCCTAGCAGGCCAATTGTCTCCTTAACATGTCGAGGATAAACCTATGCCCACTACCTTGCAGGTAAAGAGAACTCCCAAGATAAAAACAAGCAGATAGAGGAAGACTGAGTAGGCTAGTCCTGATATTGTTGCAACATAATTTGTGTCATTTGAAGATTCCCCTATGGCCAAAAAGGGAAAAATGAGAAAGGGGATCTAGGTCCTTAGAATGCCAAAAAAACCCAGACCAGACTCACTAACCAGTTGAGGTTTAATTACAAGTCATTGTTTGATCCATCCTTAAAATAACAAAATCCCATAGTGATTGAAGATCGGGATACATATGAAGACCTCTCCAAATTTTCCAATATGGAGGAGATGGCTATACATACATTGAAGGGGATGACAGGGGATAAGTCCAAGAAGCAATGTCGTGAAGGGAAGACCTCATGTGTCAAATATGTTCTTGTAAAAAAGGAATACACTGATGATCCGGAATCAGAGAAAAATTTTGTGGACACTGGTATAGACCTTTATCGAGATTCTGATGACATAAATCTAGATGCAGAGTTGACCCTTAAGCAGGTTCCACAGGATGTCAAAAAATATATCAAGGGGGAAATGATAATAGTGCAGGAACCTGTGGGAGACACCAATGATAAAAATCCTGAGAAATCACCCATATATGAAATGAGACCAAGGAGATACAAGTTTTCAATCGACCTCAATAAAAATGTTGCATAGGAAGAGTAGAGGCTCGAGAATGGAAGCAAAGTAAAGACATTAATCAAGCCAAAATTTGAAGTTTGCAGGGATATGGATAAAAAACACCAGGTGTAAGATCTCAAGAAAAATAATGATGATATGAGGCAACAAATATATAATCTACATGAACAAAACCAGGCTCTTGAGCTGCAACACACCAAGCTCCAGAAAAAATATCAGAAGTTGCAAAAGAAACATCAGAAAACCTGCACGTTCTTGAAGGAGATAATCTAAGTGTTTATTATTGTCAAAAGGTACAAGAATTTGAGACCTGTGCGAGTTTATTCTATAAATTTTCAAAATTTGTCTCTAGTTTTTGGTCTACATGGGAATCCATGCAAAGTAAATTGCCAGCTACAACTTATGAAGACTTTTTCATTGCATATTTTTCACTTCAGTTATCAACAATAAGTTCCATTTGCACTGATAGATTTTTTTTAGTTTAGTTAGATGTACTACTACCACTTGTAATAAATTGTTATTTTTTATAAGAACAATATTTTTTGTTAATGTCAAATTGATGGGGACTTATCCCTATGAACCGACACTTCAACTCAACTCCACTCGGTTTAAGGAAATTTTTACAAGTTGTATTTAGGAAGTAACAGTGAAGTCATATCTACAGGATATAGTTGTAATGTAAATTTGAACTTCAGAACTTAGATCCTAGGTAGGTATTTGAACCATCTCTTGAAGAGGATAAATAGGTCAATCAATTAATGTAAAAGGGTTCATTTTTGGGGGGTATCAAGCATCGAGATTTCACTGTGATTTGAAGTATCCAAATGCTACGTTTTTCCAACTAGTGAATATAAATTCTAGTGATAGACTATTTTCTCTTCAACTCATGTTTGTCTTCTTATATTATTTGAATGCAAATTGGAATGTATGCAAAGCATTGTTTTCTTTCCTTTAAACTATTGTCTCAATGAACTATTTACTATAATACAACCCAATTTCATCTATTGTTCAGTAAATTGTTTATTGTCATGCAACTTGTTTGGAGGATTTGTGTCTAGATACATATTTTAGATTTGAAATATCATTTTAAGTCTCAAAGTTCATACAACAAGTGACAAAATGTATGCTTGTTAGTATTTCCTTTGTTTTTATCTCTACATCTTTATCTATTTACCAGAATGCATGCTAATGGCTAAGGAGAACATTGTGGTTGATGATTGTCAAACAAACCCAACTAGATACCTGTCCTTGAAAAACCATCTATCAGTTGGACATCAAAACCAACAAACTTAATCCATAAAACCAATATTTCCAAAAATGTAGGTGGCCTAGATTTTCCCTCTAGCAGTCAGGTGCAAACCTTATGTTGATACTAAGAGGGGGGTGAATCAGTATCAAGTACAATTTAAAAACAAAATCAACTTATACTTAAACCATTCAATTATATCCAATGAGAAATGAACAATAGTATAAGATTTACACCAATACACCACAATACACAATGCACAATATATGAGAAATAATCAATAGTTCGTGTTCAAGGGAAGTAATGACTTCCAAAGGTAGTTACAACTTCTAAATATAAAGGGAGGGATAAACCTCCAAGAGGAAGATACAATCCTCCAATATTAAGAGAGGGTTTACCTATCCATCCTTTCCCCTTCCTTCCACCCAATAATATATGAGAGATAATAAAACTTTACATTAAATCATCACCATCAACCAACCATCACATAAAACCTGACAATCCTTCCTGAGACTTTTTCAACTTATGAAATTCTTCAATTCTTGGAATAATCTGATCCTGTAGATAATATTACTCAATTTATTCTCTGAAACTCCAATTTTCACTCCTTGAATCCTCCCCAAAAAAAAGTTATAGAGAGAATGGTAGACCTTATTCAATTTCAGTTTATTCAGGAGAGTGAACTTGTACAGAATACCCCGTGCTCAATATTTAACATCATATTATGAAACTTGCACACAAGAAACTAGATCTCGTACTCTATCCAATGAAATTTATCTCACTTCATTTTTATTCTCTATGAAGAATTTATGATTTTTGTACCTGGAACACCTGTTTATGACTAGCTTTAGAACTAGTCAAAAACCCTATCTTCCACAGAATGTATCTCTGAAATTATAGTGAATAAAGAGCTGATATGTTTACCACAGGTACCTAGATATGTCTTCTAAATACCATATCAATTTCACCATCAGAATATTTCTAGAAAAAAAAGTTATATCTAAAATGGTAAGATGACTTGTAAATAACATACCTTAGAACACATCACCAAAAGACTCCATCCTCCCTTGAAATCCGACCTTCTTTACTTCAGATTTCCTCTAAAATTCAACTTGTGTTTGTAAAATGAATGTTTAATGATATGTATTTATACCCTTTATGTCACTTCGTTTTAACATTAGGGCCGACATGACACTTTCTTATTTTGTAATTATTTTCTTTAATTATCTTCAGGGATGACCTGTACTTCCTTATTCAATTCACTTTGTCATCTTCAAAATTTCATTTCTACTCAACCATGAGGATCCACGTGACATGCCACCTACCACCGGAAACAACATGATGTATACTATCCATCCATGGGTGTTATGTCTGCATGTGCATTGTCCTTCATGTCTAAATACCTTCATCAATCTTGCGGTCCAAAACCATTGACTAGGGTTGACATCAATGACAAAAACCAATATTCCAACACCTTAGGACCAACAAAATCCATACATAGTAATATATATACTTAGGAGGCTAGGAATATTAGGAGACTAACATGCCCTCCCCCTTAAAAAGAGGCCTTGTCCTCAAGGATTGAGATGTTTAAAGTGATGTATAATGGTGTATGGTTCCCATGTAGCATCTTCTGGCTATGCATCCTTCCATTTGATTAAAAATTCATGGATTGTGCACCAGAAGAGACAACGCTCTTGTTTTTCAAGGATGTACATTGGCTTCAACCAAATGGAACTTTCTTCATCCAATTCAAAAAGATTAGTTTGGACCCGGTGATGGGATCCTACCACTTTATTTAAGAAGGAGACATGAAATACTGGATGGATCTTAGAGTGACTAGGGAGTGCTAATTATTAATCTACCCACCTAATACACTTGAGGATATTATAGGGTTCGTAAAAATTTGGAGCCATGTTTTGGTGGTAGTCTTATTTGAGGTAAGTTTGCTTATATGAATGTAGAAAAAAAAATACATGATCCCCTTCTTCAAAATAGCGTTCAAATTGATGTTGATTAGCCTATTTCTTCATCTGATTCTGGGTCATGAATAGACTATCTTTGAGAGTGCGTAGAATGTCATCCCTACCTGTAAGGGTTTTGTCGACCTATTGTACCTTGGAGACACCTAGTAGGTAAGATAATACAGATGGAGCATTTCTGCCATAGATTGCCTCAAATGGGGTCATGCTAGTGGCACCATGATAAGTTGTATTGTAGCGTCATTCAACTATGGTTTACCACTGATCCAATTGATACTATCGTTATAAAGTGAATCACATCAAATATGCTTCCAAACACTTGTTGACAACCTATATGCTAAGATTCAATTGGGTACCATGTAGCCTAAACAATTCTTTCTATAAGTTACTAGTGAAAGTGAGATCATAGTCCGTGACAATAGATTGGGGCATACCATGTAGATTGAATATATTATCCCCAAAGACTTGAGAAACTATGGAATCTTTAAAGGGATGTTGGAGGGCATAAAAATGAGCATATTTATAAAGTCGAATGACCACAACCATAATCACTGATTTATTTCCAGATTTGGGCAGCCCCACTTGGAGTCCATAGAAATGTATCTCCACATAGTAGGCGGAATTGGTAAATTTTGTACTGCACATGGGGTCTTCATTGTTTCTCCCTTATGTCATTGGAAAACATTGCATTTAGGCATCGGATTCCAAAACAAAAGTATTATTGAAGTTGGGTAGATAAATTACTCAGGTGGTACACATAGAATATTTCAAATCCAAAAAGGCTTGATCTACAATTGCATTCTAATTGAAAGAATTTTTCATTAAGTACGACAATGAAGGGAGCCACAAGTTTGCCAACTTTACCAAGTGTGACGCAGACCACACCCTCTGCCTTAGCAAACGCCCCTGCGTTGACCTCCCAGTCTTAAGGATCGTTCTAATTTTACCCTCGAGCCGGAGTGGATCCTTCGATTCTCCCCTGGAATTTTTATTTGAATTTGACCCACAGGTCTTTTTCGGCACCTTACAGCGTTTAGGCCCAGTTCTTTCTCCATTCCCCACAGAAAGTCACAATCGGTTTTCGGGGTTTCTTAATCCTCGATGTCGCAAACACTTGCTTCCTCGAATTCTCGATCTCCGATATCCCGATGCCCTATTTTTGGACTTTAGCCCCTCCTGGCTATGCCCCATTCCACGCGACCTCCTCTTATATGACCGTAGTCATACTTCTTATCGGGAGTCGAGGTTTCGAAATTTGAAATGTATTAAACCTCTTGTCCATGGGATCCCCGATTTCCCGATGCTCGGTTTCTCGATTAGGGACTATTTCTTTCGGGAAATTTCCCGGAAGCTTCGATCTCGGCCACGCGTCCTTAAGGATGGACGGTCCTCGCCACTTCGGGGTTTTCACCATGAAAATTCCCGATACCTCGCTATGCTGAGATGACGTCAGCAGGGTCCCACACAGAGCTCTCCTCCTTTCGGAGAATTGGAATTCGTGATTCCAAAATGAAAGTACTCCTTGTCTCCAGGACTCACGAAATGTTGATCCCCGACTTCTTTGGATTTTTTTTGACACGTGTCCCAAGTGGATGAACGATTTAGATTGTTCCCGAGATTTTCACTATGAAAATTCCCGACCACTCGTCCTCGTGACTCCCAATTTCACGAATGCTGAAATCCTAATGGCTACCCTCTCGTCGGAACTTTCCTCCTCCTGTTCACGAAGCTTAAACTCTGTGCAACTCCTGGTCAATCCAACGGTTGGCGGGTATCTATGTGAAGATCCTACGGTCCACAATCTCCCGATATTGAACTCTGGACACAACCGTAACCTCCTCGCTTCTCTAGCAGATCTGACGGCTGGCGGGATTTCGCTAATCCTCCCCACAGATTTCTGACCGTCGATCTCCTCCCTTGAATGATTTCTACGAATGATATGAGTGTTCCTTCACAAAATTATAGACCACGCGCAAACTTACGATGCCTTTCTTAACATTTCCAGTTGCAACTTCTCTGCACTATCCTTAAACGGATTAGAAGGCCTTATCCCTTCTGAGCTTTCTCCCAACTCAAAGTCTTAGAGAAGAGTTTCACACGCACTCCTTGCGGCAACTCTCAGACACTTCCAAGTGCTGAATACCTTCGACTCTACACACTCCTGCAGCAACAGTCTCTCACACCCTACTCAAGTTCGCAACCCTGAGGTTTTACTTTGCCTGCGCACTCCTTGCACAGCTCCTGTGCCCAACTGCACTTCTGAATGAGAACAAGAGCTAAACTACCCGAGCCTTCTGTCAATGCACTCCTTGCGGACACTTCGACTGCACTCCTTGCAAGAACTTTGCTCAGATAGAGAAACAATTGAAACTCATTCCTCCTTTCCTTCAGACTTCAACTTAGAACATGAAATCATATACACAACATATCAAAGCAAATGCATAACAGGAAGCAAACATTCATGAGCATAACATCAATACACAGAGAGAAACACAAACCATGAATTTTAATCAAATCTTTCTATTAATCCAAATATCTGTACATGGGTGTTCTTACACAGCTCTCTGCATGCTCTTGCTCTTCCTTCTTCTGAATAATGTTACAATGCACAATGAGGGTGTCTATATCATGTTTCCCTCTTACGCTCTCAAACTGTCTAATCTAGAATTAAATTCTATCTACCTACATTAACTACTTTAAATGCCTCCTACCTACTAAGGACGAGAGAGAGATGCTCAAGGTCCGATTACATTATACAAGTGTGCCTCATCTTAAATGACTTCATTTAAGATGGTGCATCAAATTCAAGGAGATTTCAAAATTTGTGTTGGCATGTGTCCAGTTGTCCATCGTCTTCCATGCTGGCTCACTTGATGTGGGAGATGCTCCTGCATCAAAGTGTTAGCACTATGTAAATTGCTTGGTTGAGGAAACAAATCACACAGGTAATCACAAAACCATTTTAGAATTAAAACTATCAATTTCAGTTCAGAGAGGGATCTCTCTTGTCACTTGGTCTCTGAAAGATAAGTTTTCTTTTAAGGATCAATGGCTAGATATTTTATTAGATGAAGATATTTATAAAATTTGCTAGCAGGAAGGAAAATGAATCTGTTGGGAAATGGAGTCAACTTTGAAGCAAATGGAAATATCAGTGAGTGGTGGGTAGAACTATCAATGAATCAAAGGCTAGATAGGTGATAATTTTTCAGTTTAAAATATTGTTGTTGTATAATGGAAGAAAGAGAAAACAATTAAATACACTCAGAGAACCAACTGAGATGAATTATGATTGAGTTAAGAAGAGATAACAATACCTAAATTGCTTGAACCTAAAGCATCGATTTCAGATGGATTTCAGATCATTAGCTTTCCAATTTAAGTATATAAGAGTTTCATATGAAATGAGAAAGAAACATGAAATACATACATGAGAGAGAAAAACACACTTTAGATTACCACCACAAGAATTGATGGTATGAATAGCATCGTACTTCTGCACTAATATTTCATTTAACTTCAGAAAGCTTACAAAATGTTCAAGAAAAATGTCCTCTGTGCTTATGCCAACCATTTGTACATTCAAAATGATCCAATATAAAGGAAAAATCCATCCCTAAGCTAGAGAAGTCGAGCTTCAACCACTCTCCTTTAATTTTGGATCTGATTACATAAAAAATGGAACAAATTCCAAACTCCTTGCTAAAAATAGAAGTTCTCTTTGACCATATCAAATATATAACAATATCTCAAAAATAAATATTCTCCAACATATTTCCGAACTTCGAGACTGATGTGAGTCATTTGGTATAGTTAGAGACGAATATAATGTTGATTTGAATGCTGACTAGGCTCCCTGACAGTGTTTGCGTAGAAATATGTTGCAGCTTGTTGTGTAACTGTAAGCTACAACAATTGCATAGCGAGTTTACATAGAGAATAGTTCTCTTGAGTTAGCTTCACTCATGTGATAACTACAGAGTCTTTGGAGGATAAAACATGCTCATTTTATCATCCATCAAACATTACCCATCATGTTTTCATCAAGTGTGTACTTACAACACTTGCGTAGCGTGAGATCGCTACACAAGTTCTATGTAGTGTTATTTTCTAGAAAAAAACTTGAAACATATTATCCCTAAACTAATCAAAAAGAAAAAACTGTGAAAACATTCAGTCTATATTTCAGCCACCTCTACAAGTAGTTCCAACTTTCCCCTGGCTTCATCATCAACTTTCATCCTTATTTTCAGAGTCCTATTTTCTTTCCTCAATGACAAATTTTATCTTTTCAGATTCCCCACTTGCCTATACAAAAGTGAATTTGTTCTCAACTTTGACTGGGCATTGGAAATAAATTCATATGCGTAGTTGATGGTTGGTCCACACTCATGAAGGTGTTTATCAAAATTTTGTTTTGTTGTTCTATTTTCTTCTCTGAGTTGAATGATCAAATCATGTGCTTCTCTTAATTGTTTATTGTGACTTTTGATAGTCCCCTCTCTTTCTCTAGGTGAGGCATGGATATTTTTAGTTGCTATGGATTGGTCCTATGCATGTGCTTCTTCTACTAGCTTGTGTTATAATATTAACTTTCTAGCTGCATATCTTGTCAAAGGAGTTGTAGACTTGGGAAGTTTCATGGTTTTAGGACTCTGCTCAACTACCTTTTATTTACCCTTTCCCTTGGAACTTCCTAGAACTATTAATGTTGTTTCCTTATCCAAAATGAGCACCTCCTTAGGTGTTGAAATGTTGGAGACCCTTTCGGCTAGCTTCTTCTTCATCTCCCTATTTTCATAATAGAAATTTTCTATGGCATAATGAGCTTTCTTAAAATGTTCTTGCAATTCTCCAATTATGTCATCTTTTTCACCTGACTGAAATTGATCTTTACCAATACCTTGAGTTGTATGTTGAATATATTGTGTGTAGGGCAGGCAATATTTTGGTTGTTGATCTTGTAATTTGACTGCTAAGTTTTGTTGTTTCAACAACCTCATCTACAAAGTGTAATTTCCTTCCTTTCTTCTGGGCTTGCTGGCTTGGTGAAGAACCTTATACTTATTTTCCTTTCTCACAGCATTGATCTGCATTTGTTTTCTCCCTTATTTTAGACTCCTCTAGGACTAAAGGAGATGTTTTTTCATCAGATAGGGGATGTTGGATTACTGAGAGGGGGGGTGAATCAGTAATAGCGTAATTATAATCCTTTTTCTCCAAATAATCCAAGTGTTATATCAATGTAGAATTATAATCCAATAATTAGCAATAAGAAATGAACAATCACACACATACATAGTACACTAGTGTTTTACGTGGAAACCCAAATCAGGAGAAAACCACAGAATGCTTTTTCTTATATATCTTGAAGAATTACATTCATTGGAAGCACCAACTTCCTTTGTTTTCTAGCTACAACTGGAAGGAAGCTCCAACCCCCTATTTTCTTAGGCTACAACCTGAGGGAAGATCCAACTCCTCAATTCTCTGGCTACAACCAGAAGGAGGCTACAACCCCCTATTTTCTCCGGATACAACCAGAAGGTGGCTACAACCACCTTTCCTTGCCCCGTCCAACCGCCCTGAAGTAGAAGTAGAATTATGGAACCAATGTCACACTATCACTGTGAGATATACCATTGTAAAACTGTACCAATAAACTTGAACCATGCATCAACCTGTACCTCAACCTGTAATCAACCTGTACCATAAACAAGTGCATCAACCATGCACCAACCTGTACCACAAATAAGTGCACCAACCTGTACCTCAACCTATAATCAACATGTACCATAAACAAGTGCATCAACCATCCACCAACATGTACCATAAAGAAGTGCATCAACCATGCACCAACCTGTACCATAACCAAGAGCATCAACCATGCACCAACCTGTACCAAACAATCTGTAATCAACCTGTACCATAAAAAAGTGCAAGCAACCATGTACCAAGTATGTATGAATCATCTTTCAAGTACTCATCAATTATGACTCATCAATATGTACCAAAATCATCAACTATACGCCTCATGTATGTGACAACTCATCAACTACTTGTTTCAACCATGTACCGAACTTGTACCTCAAGAAAAATCCCTCATCAATTTCATAATTAAAATATGACTTGTAAATCTGTAATAGAACTGGTTTATATGATCACATACTTGAAAACCTTCCTTAACTTTAAATAACAAGAGACTAGCATTTTCATCAAACTTTTCTTTAGTCTCATATGACTAGTTATGGATTAGTCAACAACCCTAACTTGACATAATCATAACTTTGTACCTGTAATGAATAAATATATCAAGCTGATACACAATGTTATTCAATGTGTTTTATGCAATTCATACAAGTGTCACTACTTGGAACCTCTCAGAAAATGAGTTATAGCAAAAATGGCATACCTTGCTGAATTCTGGCTTATTCTAGAGAGCGACCTTGTAGAGCGTGCCCCGCACGGAATGTTTGTTGAATCGATCTGAAACTTTACACATAATACTACAGACTGTATTCTAACCAACACATCTGGTATTACTGAATTTGGATCTGTTATGAATAATTTATGACGTTTTTACCTGAAACATCTATTTTTGACTAGTTTCAGGACTAGACACAAACCCTATTTTCCACGGAGTTTAACTCCAAAAATACATTGACCCACAATCTGAATTGTTTAAAACATATACTTGGATATGTTTCCTCAACGGAATAGCAATTTCATGGTCTGAATCATTCTATAAAAAACGTTATTGCAAAAATGGTGAGATGACCTGTAAATAACGTACCTTAGAAAGAATCATCAAAATAATTTATCCTTCCTTTAATCCCGGCCTTCTTTTCTTCACCTTCCCTCAGAAATTCAGCTTAGATATCCTTTGGTTACCTCATAAACCTATATATATTCAATATTCTCAATTGTGTCTTCAATGAGAGAGTATTTCCTCTTATTTATACTCTCCAAGTAGCTTCCTTAAAAACATCTTCTAGGTCACTTTGCCCACTTTCCTTATTTTAGGGTTAACCCACTTCTAATTTCTCCATTAAATTTATTATTGAAATAATTTATCTTGTATTCACTTTGAATTATAATACACTCATCACTTCACTTTATTATTTAAATTTTAAAATCTCTTAAACCACTTTGACTACTTTGATCTTTTGGGGCTTCTAGATGACATATGAGGGTCCTCCAACTTCGTAAGGCCATAACTCTCAAACCGTGAGGATTTATGTAACGTTCCACATACCACCAAAAATGGAATGACATGTAATATCCATATAGAATAGTATTACCATAAAATCTATCAAAATTCATACCGTTATCCATCAAACAAACTTGGGTACATTACCCAAACCTGGGTTCTCCAACTTCTCATGGCCATAACTCTCTAACCGTGAAGAGTTATGTGACGTTCCACATACCACCAAAAATGGCATGACAAGCAATATCCATCTAGGATAGTTTCACTAAAAAAATCACTGACCTTCATCTCATTATTCCACAAATAAGCATGGGTTCTCTAACCATACTTCTAGGATAACTCAATCCGCAAAGAATCTTCCCATGAGGGATTTCACCATAAGGGGACAACTTTGGAGTTCATCCATTTGTACTTATTATCAACCATGACAAGAAAATAATGATTTATATTTACATCAAACAAACTTGGGTCCATTACCCAAACCTTTGTGCTACTGGAATTCACAACCATACTTTCTCCAAGGGTTGATATCAATCACTAAGGTTTGACATCAATCTACAATATCACTCTCCAATAGTTGACATAAATTACAACCAACAATCCTTCAACCTAAGCCAATTGTCTGACAATCTCCCCCTTTTCCATTGATGGAAACACTTAGTCATGATAGCATTCATGTTTATACTCTTTATCAATGTTTCTATCTCTCCCCCTTTGACATCAATGGAAAAGGGTATCTCCCTTTAGGGTTGCTTCCCCTAACTGAACTCTCCTTGGGGTTTCTCCCCCTATCTACATGCCTTTGATTTTTCTTTGTGTTTATAATCCTTTGATTACTCTCTTTCACTTCATATGAATAATATCTCCCCCTTTGATAAAGGGTATCACTCTGAAGTCATATTTCTCATTCTTCCCTTGTGACAATCGCTCCCCTTGGAAACATGCCTCTATGCTCTCTCTCCAAGAATTTACCTTTTTCATTTGATAAATCTCTCCCCCTTTGTCCTATTTATGCTGCTTCCTCGTGTACATCTAAGACATATAAGATAAGCATTTAAAAGTATTAATTTTGGAGTAGAAATTACTCCTAGTCTCTGGCGAAGATATTCAAATGGTTCTCGTGGAAGTGGTTTTGTAAAGATGTCTTCCACTTGTTATTTTGTGCCCACATACTCAACTCTAATGTTCTTTTCTACAACCTTCTCTCGTAGAAAGTGATACTTTATTGGAATGTGCTTCGTCTTGGAGTGCATTACGGGGTTATTTGAGATACTGATGACACTTGTATTATCACAATAGATTGGAATGGGCTCATCATACTCAACTTGTATATCTATCAGATTTTGTTTCATCCAAAGAACCTCTATACAACATGATGTTGTTGCAATATACTTAGCCTCGGCTGTAGATAAAAATACAGGTGATTTTTTCTTGCTTAGCCATGATACTAAACACTCACCCAAGTAGAATGTTGCTCCACTAGTGCTTTGTCGGTCATCAATACAACCTACCCAATCTGCATCTTTCTAGGAAATAAGTGATAGAACCTTTCCTTTTGGATACCACAATCCAAACTCTTATTTTCTTTTGAGATATCTGAAAATCCTCTTCACTGCTAATACATGTGATTCCTTTGGTGCTGCTTGAAATCGTGCCACCTGTCCAATTGCCTACATTACATTTGGTCTGGATGTTGTCACATATAGTAAGCTACCAATCATTGACCTGTATTTCCTATGGTCTATATAATTTGAATCATCATCTTTGCTCAACTTGCAACTGATTTTCATAGGAGTGGTAACTGGTTTGCAATCTTCCATTCCGAACCTCTTTAGCATTTCTCTGATATACTTAGTTTGAGAAATAAAAATTCCTTGGTTTCTTTGACATATATGAAGACCCAAAAAGAAGGATAGTCCTCCAAGTAATGACATTTTAAATTCATTCTGCATATACTTTGCAAATTTTTGTCTTAACCTGTCATTATTACTTCCAAAACAATACCATCAACATAAATTTCAATTAATAAAATATTACCTTGAGTTACCTTGATGTAGAGGTTGTTGTCTGCGCTTCCTTTCCATAGTTCATAGGGATTTTTGTCATTGTTGTTTCTGAGCATTACTTTGTTTTGAATGTGAACCGATGTATGAACTGCATGTGTCCAAAAAATATCTGTCAATTTGGAATCCATTAGCATTGTTCGAGCCATTTCCTTTGTAATTATCATCCATTATGATAATGTTCATTTTTTTTTTAACCACTCTCTGAACCAATCTATGAATCCATTATGGAATCCACTATCATATATCTATCCAAACCTTCTAAGTGTTCTTATGAATCTATCTCTGTCCATACTGTCCAAGACTCTACTTGCACAATTGTCCATAATGTTGAGCCATTTATCACTATACTATCATGAAGTCTTGATTAATCTATCAAACTATACTTATGTTAACTGATTGCTCTGAATCTGTCTTCTCAAAATCTACAATATGCTCGAAGTATGGTTCTGTGTTCTATCATAGCTATCGCATAGACTCCCCCTGTCTAACATTCATATTACTTGGGAGTCTCTAAGTCGAATGGCTTAGAACAATTCCTGCTCTGATGTGTATTCATCATCATCTTCATTGGTAGATTCATTATCTCTCTAGCTATGACTTTTTTTTTTCTATATGTGGATTCATATTTCACTACAATGCTTGAAAGTACAATCTCTTGAACCTGTTCATTATTTACTTGTCCTTCCTTTCTTTCAGTTATTTTCCAAACCTTTATGTATCTGACATCTTTCCTTTTCTCTATAGAATTTTCCTCATCTCGTTTTATTGCCAATCTTGCGATCTCTGGTACCTGGTCTTTGTTCACCTGTTCTTCTTGTTTTCTTATCCATACTTTCTTATATCTGATATTAGTATTCTCTTTCATGGAAGTATCGATCATGCTTCTACAATCACTGTCTATGTTTCCATAGTTATGAATTTGTAACACTCAATATTACGTGCGACCACATAGGCATGTTATGTTTGAACATTTCTTTTATAATCCATGCAATCTGCAACCTTATGTCCAAAGTTAGTACAATAAAAACAATGACCATAAAATAAATGTTCATACCTGGGAGTGAATGATCTTCTTTGTGGCGTAGTCCTTTTGAATTTTTTCCTTGACTGATCATGATCGTGATCATGATTGAAGCTTCTTTGTGGCTTGAACATGGATGGTATTCTTGAAGATGTATCTTCAATAGTTTTCTTAGATTCTGATTGACCATGATTCCTTCCTTTGAGTACTTTTGCATAACTCTTTCTATTTTCTTCATTATTCTTTTCTAGAAACGTAGACTGCTTCTCTTCATTCTCTACAACTGATGTGGATGTTTTTGTCTCTTCAATGTTCTTGTTGAGCTTGATGATTTTGACTCTTAGTGTGACAACTTCTTCTTCAATATTCTCAACCTCTTCTTCTTTCTTCATTATCTGAGACTTCATGACCTCTTATGTTCTCTTTGCTTATTCAAGTTGGATTTTCAATGTAATCATTTCTTCTTCTAGTCTTCTCTCTTCTTGACCAAACTCTTCCTCAAGTTGGTTTAAGTCATTGGTTCTTTCCTTGAGATGATCCATCAGTATTTTTTTCTCTCTTTTATGCTTCTTCCTTTTGTGCTGCTATGTTGGCTTCTAAACATTTCTTTTGATATTCTAGAGTTTCTTCAATTCTTCTGGCCTCTTCTAGTTGAGCTCTTAAATTCTTGATGACCTGCTAATGTTTTTTGGAACCTTGAACACTTTTCTTTTGCTTCATCAATTCTTTCTTGGATGACTTGGTTTCTTCTCTTTATTTCCTTAGATATTTAATTGCACTGGTCAATTTTTCTCTGTAATCAACTTCTGCTTCATCATACTCTTCCTCTTTTGAATCTATCTGCATGATGAGCATATTTCTTCTTGTTTTGTATCTGCATCTTCTTTGGCATTTTCGGAATCTGTGATGGGTGAAGAATATATGTCATGTAAATTATCCCAAAGTTCTTTGGCTGATGAACATTTACCAACCTTTTCTCTTACCGGTTTAGGTAATCCTTCCCAGATGAAATCCTTTGCTATTTTGTTATTCTTCTTCAATTCCTTCTTGGTTGTAGTCTTTTCCCTTTTTGAACTATCATATCTTGCAACAAATGATATCCAAATATAATGTCCATGCGCCTGTAAAAATACTTCCATCCTTCTGATCCACATCTCATACTTAAAACCATTCTGGCCATTAAACTTTGGTACTCCATTCTCAGAATAATCCATGATCTCCTTCCAGTGGTTAAATTGTTTCCTGGAGGAACCTCGCTCTGATACCAATTGTTGGATTACTGAGAGGAGGGGTGAATCAGTAATAGCGTAATTATAATCCTTTTTCTCCAAGTAATCCAAGTGTTATATCAATGTAGAATTATTATCCAATAATGAGCAATAAGAAATGAACAATCACACACATACACAGTACACTAGTTTTTTATGTGGAAACCCAAATCGGGAGAAAACCACAGAATGTTTTTTCTTATATGTCTTGAAGAATTACATTCACTGTAAGCACCAACTTCCTTTGTTTTCCAGCTGCAAATGGAAGGAGGCTCCAACCCCCTAGTTTCTCAAGCTACAACCTGAGGGAAGCTCCAACTCCCCAATTCTCTAGCTACAACCAGAAGGAGGCTACAACCGCCTATCTTCTCCAGCTTCAATCAGAAGGTGTCTACAACCACCTGTCCTTTCCCCTTCCAACCACCGTGAAGTAGAAGTAGAATGATGGAACCACTGTCACACTATCACTGTGAGATATACCGCTATAAACTTGTACCTCAACCTGTAATCAACATGTACCATAAACACGTGCATCAACCATGCACGAACCTATACCAAACATTATGTAATCAACATGTACCATAAACAAGTGCAACCAACCATGTACCAAGTATGTACCAATCATGTTTCAAGTACTTATAAACTATGACTCATCAATATGTACCAACATCATCAATTGTACACCTCATGTATGTGCCAACTCATCAACTACTTGTCTCAACCATGTACCCAACTTGTACCTCAACCAAAATCCCTCATCAATTTCATCATCGAAATATGATTTTTAAATCTGTAATAGACCTGGTGTATATGATCACATACCTTCAAACCTTCCTTAACTTTAAACAACAAGAGACTAGCATTTTCATCAAACTTTTCTTTAGTCTCACATGACTAGTTTTGGATTAGTCAACAACTCTAAATTGAAATAATCATAACTTTGTACCTGTAATGAATAAAGATCTGAAATTGATAAACAATGTTATTCAATGTGGTTTATTCAATTCCTCCAGGTTTCACTACTTGGAACCTATCAGAAAAGGAGTTATAGCAAAAATGGCATACCTTGTTGAATTCTGGCTTATTCTAGAGAGCGACCTTGTAGAGCGTGCCCCGCACAGAATATTTGTTGAATCGATATGAAACTATTAAAAATAATACTAAATAATTTACTCTAAAAAACACATTTTGTATTACTGAATTTGTATATGTTATGAAGAAGTTATGACGTTTTTACCCGAAACACCTGTTTTTGACTAGTTTCGGGACTAGCCACAAACCCTATTTTCCACGGAGTGTAACTCAAAAAATACAATGACCCACAAGATGATTTTTTTACCACAAATACTTGGATATGTTTCCTCAATCGAATAGAAATTTCACGGTCTGAATCATTCTATAAAAAAATTATTGTAAAAATGGTGAGATGACGTGTAAATAACATACCTTAGAAAGCATCATCAAAAAAATTTATCATTCCTTAAATTCTGACCTTCTTTTCTTCACCTTCCCTTATAAATTCGGCTTAGATATCCTTTGGTTACCTAAGACACCTATATATATTCAATATTCTCAAGTTTTTCTTCAATGAGAGAGCCTTGTCTCTTATTTATACTCTCCAACTAGCTTCCTTAAAAACATCTTCTAGGTCACTTTGCCCACTTTCCTTATTTTAGGGTTAACCCACTTCTAATTTATCCATTAAATTTATTATTGAAATGATTTATTTTGTATTCAATTTGAATTATAATACACTCATCACTTCACTTTATTATTTACCTTTTAAAATCTCTTAAACCACTTTGACTACTTTGACATTTTGGGGCTTCTAGATGACATATGAGGGTCCTCCAACATCGTAAGGCCATAACTCTCAAACCGTGAGGAGTTATGTGACGTTCCACATACCACCAGAAATGGAATGACATGTACTACCCATATAGAATAGTATTACCTAAAAATATATCAAAACTAATATCATTATCCATCAAACAAACTTGGGTCCATTACCCAAACCTGGGTTCTCCAACTTCTCATGGCCATAACTCTCTAACCATGAGGAGTTATGTGATGTTAGACATACCACCGGAAATGGAATGACAAGAAATATCCATCTAAGATAGTTTCACTAGAACATTTACTGACCTTCATCTCATTATTCCACAAATAAGCATGGGTTCTCTAACCATACTTCTAGGATAACTCAATCTGCAAAGCGTCTTCTCGTGAGGGATTTCACCATAAGGGGAATAATTTGGAGTTCATCCATTTGTACTTATTATCAACCATGACAAGACAATAATGAGTCATCTTTACATCAAACAAACTTGGGTCCATTACCCAAAACTTTTTGCTACTGTAATTCGCTATAGTACTTTTTCCAAGGGTTGACAACAATCACTAAGGGTTGACATCAATATACAATATCACTCTCCAATAGTTGACATCAATGAAAACCAACAATACATACCAGCTATCCATCAACCTAAGCCAAAAGAAATCCTTGCTGAAGCTAGGAAATAATCCCAATCCTTGTTCAACTTCTTAAATTCTTCCAATGCCAGTAATTTCACAAAAGAGAAATGGAATAAACTGGTTTTAACCTGATCATCTTTAGCTTGCACTCTGTTTGACATTTTACCTAGGCTTTTGTATAGGTAAAAAGGTAAATTTAAAGGGGTTTTCTTGTGAAATGCATTAAAATCCTAATATGGTGTTGATCTACTCTATCAAATCTTCCCTTGCAGGTAAAATATCTTTGAACTACTCTCAAAATATTTTCATAGTGTTCCAATATGCACTCTCTTGGAATGGTAGTGCCAAAACTGTCCTTTTTATGCTTGGGCTCCAAGAAATCTGTGTAGAAGGTAGAATCAAGGGGCATATGTTTGAATTGTTTCTCCACTTGAGCTGGAATTTTAGTTGCAATATCTATTGTTTCCTATGACACCTAGAAAGTAAGATCAGCAACCTATGTATGGATGCCATTGAAATTGTGGTAAAAATCCTTTGTCAACTGTAGTTATCCCCATGAATTTTCTCACAAAATCTCATGCATTCAGCCTGTTCAAAAGAAACCCTAAAAGTTGGATCAGAGTTCATCAATTTCAATTTTTGTGGCTCAATTCTTAAAATGCTCCTTGTTGTCACAGGGGCATACCCACGGTTCAATGCTTCAACAATGCACCAAAAAAACCTTAACTACCGGCCCTTTCGACAACACCTGCGAAGTAGGCAAAGTCTCACCCAAGGTAGAAGAAGGGAGGGTTACAGGATGCAGGTGTATGTAACCAAGCTGGGACACAGATCTGTGATAATAACACTTCTTAGAGTACTCTATTAATACTTATAATGTGATATGAATTAGTTCATTATCTTTAATAACATTGCAGAACATACCCTAATAGAGATCGACGCAATAACAACAAAGATTAAGTAATTAAACCACTTAACACATATCATTAGGTTAGATCTAGAATTCATTCATCATTAACACAAGTAAGCACTAAGCATTAATAGATCTATTTATCATACATCATAAGCAAAGCACAAAGCAGATTCATAACATCAACAACATAGCACAAAGCAAACCAAAGACACAAGATATACGTGGTTCACCCCAGTGTGGGGCTACGTCCACCAACTGCTTCGTCTTATTTATTATTCTTCAATCTCTTACATTCAGTTTCTCCTGTGCACTAAGCCACAGAGTCGAGCTTCACACCAGACATGATATCTGCGCACTGAGCACCAGATCCTCCTTCCCAAAACTAGGTCAAGGTACAGAGCCAACTTCTCTACCGAGCATAGAGCCTTACATACACATTATGTTGCACAACACAACTCAGAACATCTTTCACTTAGCTACTACCACTATCCACTACACTTTCTTATTTATACTTTTACAATCCCTTACAAAAAGGCCTAATCATGGGTAAGCCCAATGGGCCGACATCCCAAAACCCATTACAAAAACTCTAGGGACCTCTTACTAGGTCTACATAGCCCGCAAAATCGCTAAGATCCGCGATCTCAGCTCCGCCTAAGCACTCCTTTCTCAACCAATGTGTCTAATTCCAAAAAGTTGTCAAACCTGACCAAGGTTTCCTCAAAACTTGGTCGAGGGCCAACAGGACCCCAACACTCACCTGTGACTCGTCCTGAGTCTCTCAGGTCTAGAAAATTTTTCTTCGAAGGCCTTGAGATTCACTTGAGATTCCTCGACTTGCTGCTTCACCTGAGCCTCCTACTTAGCGAGTTCGTGGATCATTTTTTATGTAATAGGCCCTTCCAGACGTTGTTCTACTAATGCAACAATTTGGTCCAATTGCGAGCCTTGTCCCTCAATTTATTCAAACACTTTACAGGCTTCATCCTGTATTGGTTGTAGCTTATGCGCGGCTTCCATTACCGTGCCCTAGATGGAAGTAATTTGTTGTTGCACTATGCGTTTTTCTTGATATCTCTTCATTCTTTCGACTGCAATGATTAGCTTCATTTGCGCCTGCATGGAGAATTCTTGTTGTTGTGCCTCCTATAATTGTGATTCCAGATTCCTTAACTCTGGATCTTTTTCGAGGTGTTCGTAAGTCTGTGCACTTCTATCGCTTAGGTGTTTTCACTCTGAGGTGAGGTCCCTTATCCTTATTACTGTGTTCTTAGTAGCTTCCTCCCTCTGATCGCACACTTCCTGTGGGGTGCTCGGTACTGCTTGGATCTCCAACTCTGTTTTCCTCGCTTCAAGATGTTGGATGGTCTCAGCGAGCTTCGCCACTTGAACCTCAACCGACTCTTGTTCCTCTTCTACCAAGTCTAGCACAGAGCGACATGCCTTATTCACCTCTTCTTTGACTGTAGTATTTTCTACAAGCAGCTGGTCCTTTTCTCTTTGTATCTTTGCTTTGTCCTCCTGGAGCATCGCCTGAAACTATTCTTTGTCATTTTCATAGGCAGTTACATATTACCGCGCGACTCGTAATTTCTCTAAGACTTACTCTTTTTCTTATTTCAAGGCTTCTGTATCCTTCTCCTTCTCTTATTGTACTTTATAAAGTCAAGCCTCTGTCACATGTGAAAGTATTCTCAATTGGGTCGGCTCATCCCCCAATTCTACAATCTATGACGATGGGGGCGCAGTAGGTACTATGCGGACCAAAACAGATAGATTGTTGTATTTCTTTCAGTTCCTTCTCAATCCCTCCATACAGATCCTCCTAATTTGCTCCATATCTATGCAATATGTCCTCAGAAGCATCCTCCATGGCTCTGCAGACCAAACTGATGTTGTCCTTCGTGAGTGTGGCCTCTAACTAGGGCTTACTAGCGTGGGTCTTCTTTCTTGTTGAAGGTTTCTGCAAAGAAACCTTCCTCTTCTGCGGTGTTACTATTTCAACAGGGGGAAATTGAGGTGGTGTAGCTTTACCTTCTCCTTGCTCATCCCATCCTCCTTGTCCATATGCTTTGTTTCCTCTTCCTCCTAGCGATCCATAGCCATTTTCTTCATAGGCGTTTTTCTCCTCATCGGTCTCTGTATTTTGTACTTATTCCCGCTTCTTCTTATTCTTTGTCCCAATAGGTTGTCTGACATGCTCGACTCAGGTGACCATGGGGCTTCCTATAGTGTCCATGTTGGATATTTCTGCATCAGCAACAGGTATGAGGAACTCCTCTAACTATTCCCTGGTGATATTCTCCATGTATTCATCTGTTAATTTGTAGTAAGACTGTAACTCTTCCTTGTTCTCTTTCACAAAGTGATATAGATAAAATGTGGATCTGCACAGAACTTTTCTATCGATCTATACTGGTGAAAGGTGTGCGGTGTCATGCACGGGGATGACTCGATGGCAACCTTCAGTTGCTGATAATAGGTATGAAACACAATGTTCAATTACAACTGTTTTGTCATGTCATTGGTGTACCACAAGGTGGAAAACCTCTCATCCAACAGCTATGATGGTTCAATATCCAGAAAGGTGGTTCCTTTAGGCATTTTCCAAGTGACAAATGTGATCAACACAATAAGCCAGTTGAAGTGGAATTCATATCCCAAATATTGAGCTTCACGATAGTCTTTCTCCAGTTGGTTGACGAGGTAACTCACCCAATTCATGTGCATGCCCTCCACACATTTTCCAACGAGGTCCACCATGAACCCGGTGACCTGTGTGGGGTGGTTCTTCCTTACAAGATTTCCAGCTATTAGTTGGCAAGCAAGGTTCACTGCACCATCCTATATAGTGGCTACCTTGTAGCCTCGCTTTCCTTTTTCAACTTCACTGTATGCTTCCTTCACGCGTTGTGCCAGGGAGCAGTCTGAGGCCTTCCCTGGATAAAATTGTTGAGGGTTAGGTCCCTGCATGCTTAACCCTGTAATCTGGTGGATTAGCGTCAGATCCACAATAATTCACCAATCGATCCATAGGTATCCTCCATGATAGATGACAAGAGGATTTTAATGCAAGAGTTAACCTCCTGGTGACGTCCAAAATGGGGAATCTTCATCATGTTCATCACAGTGGACTGTGTCAGTCCCTTAATCCATGGCTGGGAAATGAGGCGAGGCTTCTTCCCAGTGGACTTCATCAAGTACCAATAGGGTTCTAGCATAGCATAGTTCTTTCAGTCGCCTAGGTTGAAGTCATTGTTCTTCAGCAGCAGGATCTGTCCTAGATAGCTTCCTACTATGCGTATTCCTTTCGGAATGTATGCGGTGAATAGAGTGTACTCGTAGTCTCATGGAATGTTGTCATCATTAACCGTGCTAGCCAAAGGTGGAATGTATTCTAGTAGGATCGACAAGATCAGCTTCCCATTAGATATATCTCCGTGATGCTTACTTCGTTGCTCGATTGCAAGTTTAGCATGGCTAGAACGTCGTCTCATCGAAGGGGAAGCCTGTAGTCCCATGTTCGATGATGCCTAGACACCTTCAGATAACGGTCTATCACCCATTAGCTTCTTGAGTACCTCCTCAACAGACATCTCTAATTCAGTAGGTTCACCCGACATTCTCAATTTTAACAGACAAGTCGAGGTAGGGGAACGGATAAGCGGGTAGAGAAACGGAAAACGACATCTATCTTATGATAACACAACTCAACACACAATCAATTCTTTGTTAGCTTAGTGAATCACGGGTGGAAAAAATTGGTCCTGACGTGGTGAAGAATAAGTTAAATAAGCAGGGCCTCGTAATGGGTTCTTTCAACGAGTAGGAATGCTTCCATCAATGTGAATCTTTCTGTTCTGGCACGGTCTCAACGTCCCAAAAGCAGTCCATTCGCTCGTAAATGAATTTTCTATCCATTCTAGAACGTCATTCTCATGGTTAGGGTTCCTCCAATGGTCATATAGCTTCGCCAGGGCAAAGTCCCATTCTTCGCGGTCTTGTTGTTCCTGCAAGGTTCAAATCCTACGAACCTGCTTCCTGTGAGGTTCCATTCTGTGAAGTCTTCCATATGGTCTTTGTAGCTTCCTATAGCTTTTCCATCTTAGCTTTTTTTTACTAAGAATCCTTGCCTTCTTTCCTGTGATCTGATTCTCTCTAACTATTTATGGATTCCTCTTTCCATTCTTATTCTTATCTTTTCTTAGTGTAGTCACTTCGCACTGCTGAGGTGCTCTCAAAAGGTTCGAAGTTAATATTCCTTATCTTACTAATTCCTGGGTGGGTGTACTTATTTCTTGCATGGATAGGTCCTTCCAACCTTCTTGCATTCTTTCAACCTTGAGAGCTAATACTCTTGCCTTCTATTTCTTCGACTTATCCCCTCATTCTTCTATTAGTCGAGCTTTTTTTCTACACATGAAATCCCTTAGTTCTTGTGTTTTCTTTTTTGTAGCTTCTTCCTCTATTTGTCTTCTGACATGATCCTTCTCAATCCAAGTCCTACGTAGCAGAAGTGGGAAAGTGATGCCTTAAACAAGCCTATCCTTCCTAATGAAGGTATCATAGTGGGCTTTCCTAAGATTTCCCAAGTGTCTTCTGTCATAATATTCACTTGTGTTTCTTCATTCAGGACACAGTCTATGTCAAAGTCTTCTATTCTTGTACTTATATGTTTTTTTACATTCAGGATTTATGGTAAACTGATATCTTTGTGTTTATTCATTTTTTCTTTCAACTGTAATAATATAATTTGATATTTCTCTGACCCTTTCTCTTTATGATTCTCTAACATTCTCTTAGTCTCTTGATTTCCTTCATATTTTTCTTGTCTCATGTTCATTCTTTCAACTTTAGCAATCATCCTTGGACAATCCTCAACCTCATGACCAACAATATTACAACAAAGACAGATAGGACCTATGTCATGGCATAACTTAGCAATATGTCCCGGCCTTATGCAGTTATAACACAATGTCAATCCTCTTTTTCTCTTGTATGTTCCCCAACTTCTTATGTAATGTGCACTAGGATCACAGTGTTGGACCTGCAATTTGCAAAATTTATTTCTAGGTTCCCGCATCCACTTATTAGTCCAAAAATTCTTTTTATGCATAGGAATAGCATATCTTTCTTCATTTATATTAGCTTTTCCTAGATCAACTCTTTCTTCCAATTGCTCCCTAGCTTTCAGGCTAGGACAAAATCTATTAAATGTACTTAAATTCATGCTTTCGAAACATAATTTTTAACATATCTAACTCTTATCAAAGCACAAAGATTTACTTCCTTTAATATCTTACCTCTTTTCTTTAGATCAAACTTCTTTCTTAGCACAGATATTCACAAGTAAAGTAAAGTACTGCACACTTCAGTAGCAGATCTACGCACAGAGCTTCTCTTTTCTTTATTTCAGTTCCCAGCGATCACAGTTCCAGGTCCTGACAACAGAACCATTTGTTGGCATAGGGGCAGACCCAGGGTTCAACGCTTCAACAATGCACCAACAAAACCCTAACTACCAGACCTTTCGGCAACACCTGCGATCAGGTGAAGTCTCACCCAAGGTAGAAGCAGGGGGGGTTACAGGACGCAGGTGTCTGTAACCAAGTTGGGAAATATATCTATGATAATAACACTTCACAGAGTACTTTATTAATACTTAGAAGGTGATATGCATTAGTTCATTAGCTTTAATAACATCGTAGAACATACCCTAATAGATATTGATACAGTAACAACAAAGATTAAGTAATTCAACCACTTAGCACATATCATTAGGTTAGATATAGCATTCATTCATCATTAACACAAGTAATCACTAAGCATCGACAGATCTATCTATCATACATCATAATCAAAGCATGGAGCAGATTCATAACATCAACAACACAACACAAAACAAACCAAAGACACAAGATATATGTGGTTCACCCCAGTGTGGGGCTATGTCCATCAACTACTTCATCTTCTTTATTATTCTTCAATCTCTTACATTCAGTTGCTCCTGTGCACTAAGCCATAGAGCCGAGCTTCACACCAGATAGGAGATATGCACACTAATCACCATATCCTCCTTCCCAAAACTAGGTCAAGGTACATAGCCAACTTCTCTACCGAGCACAGAGCCTTAAATACACATTATGTTGCACAAAGAAACTTAGAACTGATTGCACTTAGCTACTACCACTATCCACTACACTTGCTTATTTATACTTTTACAATCCCTTACAAAAAGGACTAATCATGGGTAAGCCCCATGGGCCGACATCCCAAAACCCATTACAAAAACCCTAGGGACCCCTTACTAGGTCCACATAGCCTGCAAAATTGGTGAGATCCACAATCTTAGCTCTATGATCTCAGCTCCGCATGGGTGCGCCTTTCTCAACCAATGTGTCGAAGTCGAAAAAGTGGTCAAACTTGACCAAGGTTTCCTCAAAACTTGGTCAAGGTCCAACACTCCCTCCTTTATTGTATTTCTTCTTCTCTTGAGTTTCCATACTATAGATATAGGTAAAATCATCGATACTGGTAGGGAAAAAGAGGTTCAATGGATAAGTCTTTGATAGGGAACTTTACACAGCGAAACATAATACTAGGGTTTGCACAACTAGATCAAAGGGGCTCACCAATATGAGAAACTATATTTAAATCTCATGCACATAAATACAGAATGTTGTCAGGCATGAAACAAAACACCGCAATCTTTGACACATGGGAATTTTGAGAAACAAAGGATGCGTAGCATGTGCCTATTGTGTAAAATTTGCATAGTGATAAACAAAGTTTGTGTAGCGGATGGACAGAGCTTGCATAACATGGGAGTCTTATGAGTTTGCTCTAGTAAAAGAGTATGATTGATGGCAGAGAGTATTTTGCATGAAAAAATGGGAGGGAAAGATATTCACATACCAAGCAAAAACCGATTTGAAAGCATGATTAGACCATTTGGAATGACATGACTGTTTGGGTAGCGCCAACTTTTGTGCAATGAATTTACACAGCGTGTGAAATTTTCATAGGCCAAGTATGAAAATCATTATGGAAAGATAGTACACATGACATGATGACCTTTGATGACTCCCTACTTCTCATAACATGTTATTATGTTCCATGACATCTTTTTAAAACCTTTCTCCTAGACTTTAATTTATGACTTGACTCTTTTTTATTTTATTTTTACACTCAAATTTAGAGCTCATGGAAACAATCTTAGACCAATGACCAAAGGACTAATGCATACTCTTAAAAAAATTCATGAGACAAAAATCTTTGAAAGCGTACATAGTTAATAACTCAAGCTAGGAATGCATTGGTCTTCCCAATACCAAAGCATGACTTTTCCAACTCTTCACATACATATGACCACACCTTAAAATCAAGGATACTAACATTTGGCTCCAATGGGGATGTTTTCCTCCCTGTGATGTAACAAAGAACAACAAACCATGTGCCTAACCATTGGGATTTATTTAATGTTGTATCTTAACTCAAAAAAGACTCTAAAAAAGAAAATTCGATTGACAAACTTTTTACAGACTTGACATACACTAACAACATTCAAAAAAACCTTAGGTCCTTCACCTTGGGCTTCAATTTCTGTTGAATGATGACCTCAACTGCTATATCTAAAAATAAAATGGTTATTTACAATGAAATGAAAGATCAGAATGATTTAAATAATGTAGTGTTCTATAAATCTACCATTCACAGGCCCTCCACCAATGAGATCTCCATTGATTTCTTGTAGCAGATAAGCATTGCTTCCATGATAATCTACAATTATAAATGGTCCCAACTAGAGGTGATCAAACTTTCCATGCTTCCCTTTATCTTCATTTCTTGCATCCCATTTGAGTACTAGATCATCTACCTTAAAATCATCAACCTTTTTCCTCTTATCAAATACTTTTTTCATTTTATCCTGATGCAATTGTGTGTTGTTTTATACTTCCTCTCTCATTTGTTATACATGAATCGGTTGATTAATTCTTCTTTGAGTATAATTTGGTTCATTCTCATGTTCTTGTAGCAATTTCATAACTGGCATCCCTAATGAGGTAGGGAAAATTGCATATGTACCATACACTATCTAAAAAGGTGATGTGGCAATAGATCTCTTTGTAGTAATCCTATCAGTCCATAATGCATATATGATTTTCTTGTGCCAAGCCTTTATGTTTTCCTATATTAGTTTTTGGATAATTCTTGTCAGACTCTTGTTGGATGACTCAACTAATCCATTACCCTATGGTTAATAGGATGTGGAATGTCCAAGAATTATATTGTAATCATTGCAAAATTTTTCCATCCTCTTAGACTTGAATGATGTTGCATTATCAATTATTATTTTTACTGGGTAGCCAAACCTAGATAGAATGTTACTTTCTAAAAATTGGATAATGATAGCATCAGTATCTTTCCTTGTTGGTACTGATTCAATCCATTTAGTAAACTAGTATGTAGCTATCAATATCCATTTATGTTGAGCTAAGGACGATGGATGAATCTCTCCTATAAAATCAAGGACCCAATGCCTAAATGGTGCTTCAACTGAAATTTGTTTTAAAGGCAATGTTGGATTACTGAGAGGGGGGTGAATCAGTAATAACGCAATTGTAATCCTTTTTTATCCAAATTAATCCAATTTTTATATCAATGTAGTATTATTATCCAATAATGAGCAATAAGAAATGAACAACCAAACACATACACAATACACCAGTGTTTTACATGGAAACCCAAATTGGGAGAAAACCACACAATGCTTTTTCTTATATGTCTTGAAGAATAACATTCATTGGAAGCACCAAATTCCTTTGTTTCCCAGCTGCAACTGGAAGGAGGCTCCAACCCCCTAGGTTCTCAGGATACAACCTGAGGGAAGCTCCATCTCCCCAATTCTTTGGCTACATCCAAAAGGAGGCTACAACCCCCTAAGTTCTCCAGCTACAACCGGAAGGTGGCTACAACCACCTATCCTTGCCTCGTCAAACCACCCTGAAGTAGAAGTAGAATGATGGAACCACTTTCACACTATCACTGTGAGATATACCGTTGTAAACCTGTACCAATAAACCTAAACCATGAATCAACCTGTACCTCAACCTGTAATCAACCTGTACCATAAACAAGTGCATAAACCATGCACCAACCTATACCATAAACAAGTGCATCAACCATGCACCAACATGTACCAAACAATTTGTAATCAACCTGTACCATAAACAAGTGGAACCAACCATGTACCAAGTATGTACCAATGATGTTTCAAGTACTCATCAACTATGACTCATCAATATGTACCAAAATCAACAACTATACACCTCATGTATGTGCCAACTCATCAACTACTTGTCTCAACCATGTACCCAACTTGTACCTCAACCAAAATCCCTCATCAATTTCATAATCCAAATATGATTTGTAACTCTTTAATAGACATGGTGCATATTATCACATACCTGCAAACCTTCCTTAACTTTAAACAGCAAGAGACTAGCATATTCATCAAACTTTTCTTTAGTCTCACATGACTAGTTTTGGATTAGTCAACAACCCTAAATTGAAATAATCATAACTTTGTAACTGTAATGAATAAATATCTGAAACTGATACACAATGTTATTCATTTTGTTTAATTCAATTCCTCTAGGTGTCAGTACTTGTAACCTCTCAGAAAAAGAGTTATAGAAAAAATGGCATACCTTGTTGAATTCTGGCGTATTCTAGAGAGAGACCTTGTAGAGTGTGCCCTGCATAGAATATTTGTTGAATCGATATGAAACTGTTACAAAGAATACTAAATGTTGTACTTTAACCAACACATTTTTTCTTACTGAATTTGGATCTTTTATGAAGAAGTTATGATGTTTTTACCTGAAATACTTGTTTTTGACTAGTTTCAGGACTAGCCACAAACCCTATTTTCCATGGAGTGTAAATCCAAAAATACAACGCCCCACAAGCTGATTTTTTTTACCACAGATACTTGGATATGTTTACTCAATGGAATATCAATTTCACAACCTGAATTATTCCATAAAAAAAAAAGTTATTGTGAAAATGGTGAGATGACCTATAAAAAACATACCTTAGAAAGCATCCTCAAAAGAATTTATCCTTCCTTGAATTTCGGCCTTCTTTTCTTCACTTTCCTTAGAAATTCGGCTTAGATATCCTTTGGTTACATCAGAAACCTATAGGTATTCAATATTCTCAATTTTATCTTAAATGAGAGACCCTTTCCTCTTATTTATACTCTCCAAGTAGCTTCCTTAAAAACATCTTCTAGGTCACTTTGCCCACTTTCCTTATTTTAGGGTTAATCCACTTCTAATTTCTCCATTAAAATTATTATTTAAATAATTTATTTTGTATCCACTTTGAATTATAGTACACACATCACTTCACTTTATTATTTACCTTCTAAAATATCTTAAACCACTTTGAATACTTTGACCTGTTGGGGCTTCTAGATGACATATGAGGGTCCTCCAACTTCGTAAGGCCATAACTCTCAAACCGTGAGGAGTTATGTGATGTTCCACATACCAAAAGAAATGGAATGACATGTACCATCCATATAGAATACTATTACCTTAAAATATATCAAAACTCATACCATTATCCATCAAACAAACTTGGGTCCATTACCCAAGCCTGGGTTCTCCAACTTCTCATGGCCATAACTCTCTAAATGTGAGGAGTTATGTGTCATTCCACATACCACTGGAAATGGCATGACAAGAACTATCCATATAGGATAGTTTCACTGAAAAATTCAGTGACCTTCATATCATTATTCCACAAATAAGCATGGGTTCTCTAACCATACTTCTAGGATAACTCAATCCGCAAAGCGTCTTCCCGTGAGGGATTTCACCATAAGGGGACCACTTTGGAGTTCATCCATTTATACTTATTATCAACCATGACAAGACAATAAAGAGTCATCTTTACATCAAAAAAACTTGGTTCCATTACCCAAACCTTTGTGCTACCGGGCTTTCTTCAAGGGTTGACATCAATGAAAACCAACCTTAATCAACAGGTAAGGGCAACAATTTCCTTTTTCCATCAAAAATATGACATTCATGAAAAATTGACACCTCCTTGTATACATTAGAAAAAATGCTAGGTCAATAAAACCCTGCTCTCGATATCTTATGTACTGTGGTTTTCCAATAATGGTGCCCTCCATAGTCACATTTATGAAATTCCTTGATAGATTTTTTTACGTCATCTTCTGATAAACAACATAGAAAAATCCCCCTTGGATCCTTCCAATATAGAGAACCATCAAGTATATAAAGTTTGGCTGCTTTTAATCTCAAAAACCTTGCTTTGGTTTTTCTTAGTTCAGGAGGAGCTTGTAAATTTTTCAATACATATATGATGTCAACATACCATGGAGATTCAAGAAACTTATGTGATACCTATGGTGTTTATTATTCCTTTGAATGTTTTGATAGATCTGCAATAAAATGTTTCCCCAAGACATCATAATTTCACGGTGTCATTAGTTTGGCAAGCCCTTGGCTTTGATTAACTTTGTAGGCTTTATCTCCAGATCATATTCCAACAAAACGTCTATCCATTTTCCTCTTCTTACTTCAAGATCATATTGGGTTAGAATATCTTTCACAAAATTACTGGGCACAAAAGAAACAACATGAGAATGCTGAAAAATAATTTATGTTAAATTTTTAATTAAAATAATGTACCAAGGCAAGTGTTTCTCTTCCCTAGGCGCCAAAGGGGAGAAATTGTCGAAATTGGGTCTTAGTCAAATTAATTTGTGAGATGCAAATTAAAAGATAACTTTATGATTAAAGTGAGGGTGAGTGAAGAGACACTAAATCTCAGCCACCCATCTAATCTAATCTCGGTTGTTAGATTAGAAAACTCCTCACCTTCCCTCATGAGGTTGATTAAGGCAAATGGGCACACCCATTCTTGAAGTGGAAGAAGTGGAAGAAATCTTGGTGAGAGGCCAAGAGGCTTTTTGGTGAGATGCCAAGAGCAAGAGGAAGAAACAACAGTCTTGTTGAGAGAACAAGAGAGGAGCTGAAGAATTCTTGTTGAGAAAA
>ML777746.1:1648661-1661860 GCA_009831015.1 Picea engelmannii
GTCGAAGTTAGACCGAAAATATTTGTGTCTAATATTTTCTGAGTTTTGCATATTGTTGATATTTAATTTCTGCGTTGAAAACGATGTTCATAATCCTCATGTTTCAATTCTGAAATTTATTTTCTGTTCAGAAATTTATTTTCAGTTAAGTTTTTAGATGCTGAAACACCGTTGTAGCTTATGCTGAAACACCGTTGTAGCTTATGCTGAAACACAGTGCTGAGTATATGCTGAAACACCAGGCTGTAGCATATGCTGATGCTGAAACACCGCTGTGAGCAGATGCTGAAACACCAGGCTGTAGCATATGCTGATGCTGAAACACCACTGTGAGCAGATGCTGAAACACCGTTGTAGCATATGCTGAAATAGTGTTGAAACTGAGTTTGGCATTTAAATTTGGTAGAAAATTCAGTGAGACTGAAACTGGGTGGGATTTTGAAAAATTAACAATGTACTGTGGTTTTCCAATAATGGTGCCCTCCATAGTCACCTTTATGAAATTCCTTGATAGATTTTTTTACGTCATCTTCTGATAAACAACATAGAAATATCCCCCCTGGATCCTTCCAATATAGAGAACCATCAAGTATACAAAGTTTGGCTGCTTTTAATTTCAAAAACCTTGCTTTGGTTTTGCTTAGTTCAGGAGGAGCTTGTAAATTTTTCAATACATATATGATGTCAACATACCATGGAGATTCAAGAAACTTATGTGATACCTATGGTGTTGATTATTCCTTTGAATGTTTTGATAGATCTGCAATAAAATGTATCCCCAAGACATCATAATTTCACGGTGTCATTAGTTTGGCAAGCCCTTGGCTTTGATTAACTTTGTAGGCTTTATCTCCAGATCATATTCCAACAAAACTGCTATCCATTTTCCTCTTCTTACTTCAAGATCATATTGGGTTAGAATATCTTTCACAACATTACTGGGCACAAAAGAAACAACATGAGAATGCAAAATGCAAATTTTAGATTCTTTCAGGGCTTTTACCAAAGCATATGATTGCTTCTCCATGATGGTGTAATTTAATAGGGAATCTCTTAAATTTCTATTGTAGTAGGATATTGACCTTTCGAAATTATATTCATTCTTCTGCAACAAGACCCCATCAATAGTGTGTTCTGATGCAAAAGAACATAAGATGAAGTCCTTTGCATAGTCTGAACTGGCTAATACTAGTGCCTTGGTCAATGCTACCTTTATATCCTCAAAGGATTTTCTAGCTTCTGGATTCCATTTTATCTCACTTCCTTTCCTCAACATGTTGGTAATGAACTTTATGATTTATGCCAAATTGGGAATAACCCTCCTTAGAAAGTTTACCCTTCCAGGAAAGGATTGTACCTCTTTTTTTCTCCTAGGAATATCAATTTTCAGAATTGCAGCTACCCTTTTGGGATCTATCTTTATTCCTTGTTTCGAGATAATATGACCAAGCATATTGCCTTATTGCATTCCAAACTTGTATTTTTTAGGATTTAATGAATGCCAAATCTCCTAGACTTCTCAAAAACCAATTTCAAATGTTTCAAATGCTCATCATCAGAATTTGAAAAAACAATAATATCATCTAAATAAATGACAATGAACTTATCTTTTTCATAAAAAAAAGCTATATCCATAGCTCTTTGGAATCTTTCCCCTGCATTCATAAGCCTGAATGGCATTTTTTCATACATGAATGTGCCCCGGGGTGTTGTGAAGGTTGTCTTCTCTTGATCATCAGGGTGCACCATGATTTGGTTGTATCCACAAAATCCATCTAGCATTGACATTTTATGTGACCCAGCCACTTTTTGAAAAATATAGTCCATCTTGGGAAGAGGAGAGTTATCTTTGAGGGAAACCGTGTTCAGATTTCAAAAATCCACACACAACCTAATTTCACCATTGTTCTTTCTGATAGGAACTAAGTTGGCCAACCATTTAGAGAATCTCAAAGACACTATGATCTTGGTATCAAACAATTTTCTTACCTCTTTCTCAATGAGTGGCGTCAAAAAAGGATTAATCCTTTTCAATTTCTGTTTAAATGGTTTTTGATCATCTCTAATTGGAATGACATGCTGAATAATAATTGTGTCATAAAATTTCAAATCTTCATAGCTCCAAGAAAAAACATCTGGAAACTCCTTCATTAAGATGATATATCACTCCTTGATCTCTGGGTTATTTGTCTTGGAGAGTTTGATTATTTTAGTTTTTTCCTTCGTTCCAATATTACAATCCTCTATTTCTTCATCATTTGGAGTGACTTTGGGATTCCTTTCCACATCATTATTTTCAAAGATATTTTCTAGTGGAACCAAACCCTTAGGGATGACATTATTTTTGAGTTGAACAATGTCTCTACCAACAATGTGATTTAGGAAACTATCTACATTTGGATACATTTCTGCATCTTCTTCTTGATCAAATAAATTTTCCTCGTCAATATTTGTGTTCGAAAACTCATCAGTCATTTGGAGAAACCTTACCACTTGTTTATCATCCTAAAAAATATGCCAATACTTGATATTATCAGGTACTATTGGTCTATGCTTGACTTAGATCTCATATTTTATGTTAGGAAATATGGGAATCTTAAAAACAGAAGCTGAAGTGGCTAATGCATCAACAATCAAATTTTGTCCTCTTGGAATCACTGAAAATCTATATTTTGTGAAATTTTCAAGTACATCAAGAACTATATTTCTATATTCCCTCATCCTAAGATGTTTAGATTGATATATGTCCTTAACATGATTTTTCACAAGATCATAATCTCCATGTACAACTATTCTTTTTTCCCCTGAATCTTTCAATGTATTCAACCCCAATATCAATGGCTCATACTCAACCATATTATTTGTATAGTCAAAAGAAAATTTATAAGATAAAATATCTGAACTTGATTTTGGATGGATAGTCCAAACACCTACTCCAACTCCCTCTTTACTAACAGCTCCATCAAAATTCATATTCCACATTTCTTCTTCCTCATTATTTTGTTGATCTGAAATTTTCCCTGCTTGTTGATCTTCATCATATTTCTCTGGGAGTTTGAGATCATTTGGATCCTCTTCTTCATAGCATAGGTCATTATAAAAAATTGAAGAACCAATCTTGGTGTCAATAGAATAAATAGGATGATTATTGGGTTTTCCTTTGCTACTCGCCATGTGTTTCAACAATACTTCCTTGTATAGTCTCCTTTCTTGTCCAAAAACTGGTATAGTTGCATAATACATATCCATCTATAGAGTAACCTTCAATTTAACAGCCCATGACCTTGATAAAAACAAGCCAAACTTCGGAGGGATGTCATCAACTACTACATCCATGACCAAATTCTTTAATGGGATTTGAGATAAAGATGCAACTAAGTCTTTGATTAAGTCTAAACACTTTACCTTCCTTGAATCAAAAGAGAACAAATATTTATAGGGTCTAGTGATGTCCAAACCTAGTTCATCCATTATTACCTTTGGCATAAAATTATTAGATTCTCCTAAATCTAGCATTGCATTGTGTAAAGTCATATCATGAACTTTAAGCATGACATAAAATGGAGGCACACCACCATCATCACAACATTTTTCCACTCGAGGACCAAACAAGACTGCAAGGTCATCATCTTGCACATTCAAAGTATCATATGCTTCTTCCATTTTCAACATTTTGATGATTTGGCTTCTATATTCAACATTTTCGATCAACTTATTGAAAGGTACATAATTTTTTATCTTTTCCATCTCACTTTCAAAACTAAAAGAAGAATGAGTTTTCTCTACCTCTTTGATGATTGCATCCCTTTTTGTCTTTGGTACCTTATTTGGGGGCTCCTCTTTCTGTTTTCCTTTCTCTAGTGCATCCTTTGTAGAACTATCTTTCTTAGGCTGACTTGAAGAGGGTAAATTATCTCGAGACTCTTTTGTAGGATTCCCCTTTTGAGGGGTTGCAAGCACCTTTTTATTTCTGAGATTATATTGCTTCTGAAACTACATGATATCATTTCGGTACCCCTTCTTATACTCTTATTTTTCCATTAATAACGTATCATTCTTTTTCTTCATAAACTCATCATTTTCTTACATAAATTTATCATGTTCTTCTTTATTTAGGAATGCATTTGTTTCAACATGATCATAACAATGTATGTTATCTTCGAGTGATTCCTCAAAATTTTCATCAACATAGTTATTTTGGAAGGGGAGTTTTATTGGTTGATCACCTTGATTCCTTTGGTCTCTCTGTCTTATATGTGTAACCAGTAATCTTCTGAAATTAGGATTCATGTGTTGAAGTTAGTTTGATCTCTGATGGCAGGCTTTTTATTTAAGGACAAATTTTCCACCAACTTTTCCATAGTTTTTACCATGAGATCAATTTTTTCATCTGATGACTGGGAAGTTGAGGTTTGTGCTTCTCCTTGAACCTTTTTCATGCCAATTTCAATATTTTATTTAAGCTTCCCTAATTCCATCAAATTTACTTCTACTTCAATTGAATCATTCATCATGTCATCTAATGTAGTATATATCATTTCCCTCAACAGCAAGGAAAAATCACTATCAAAGGAATTAGCATAGAGAAGTTGTGCATCTCCGGGAGGGTGTTTTACTTCAGCAAGAATTGAATTATAAACCCTCATGAATTTGGTTGAAAAATCCTAAACTGACCCACTAGGTGTTCTTTTCAAATTATTATACTGAGTCAACAGTTTTAAAGGATTTTTCTTGTCTCCCCATCTTGCAAGAAAGATTGTTTCAAAAGTTGCAAAATTAGTAATGCTTGTTGTTGGGAGAGTCTTGAACCATTTTTGACCTCACCTGAGAGACTATGTGAAAACAATATCACTTTAACATCTTCACAATCATCTACCTCCTCAAGGTCCACAAAATCATTAAACCAACCTAAATGTCGTTGAGCTGAAATTTTCTCTTCTGCATCATATGATTTAATTCTCTGATTATAATTTTGAGGTAGATCATGCAATTGAGAAAGTAAGAAAAGGGGAGAAAACATTTCTGCCATGTTTTTAGGAGGGCCTTGGCCTGGTTGAAAATTTTGACTGGGAATCACTACAGTTTGAATGGGAACAACAGTAATAAAAGATTGAAACTTCTTCTCATCAAACAAAATTTCTGTCAAGTTAGAATCTGACTTAGATCTAAACAAAGTCAGCTTGAATTTAATGTCAAACTCAATATCATCAATGCTCTTCACTCCATCCTTAGGTAATGATGAAATTGTATCTAGAAAAATATCTGAGTGAGATGTCTTTTATTTTCTCTTATGTAGAAGCTTCTTAGGATCAACCACAGATGTTGTAGGTTCTGGATCTAGGTTTCTCCTAGTGTAAATATTCTTTGGAGCTAGGATTTCTCAATAATAATACTTTTTTGCGACTGATCTTGAATAATGAAGTCGACAGGGTAAAGTTTTCATCCAATATTATGTTTGATTCTTTGTTACCCTCAGGAATCAGATCTGAAACCTTTTCGTTCTTTCCCAGGGAAAATTTCACTTTTGTCCCCGACAACGACGCCAAAATGTTGGCATTGTGTAAATTGCTTGGCTGAGGAAACAAATCACACAGGTAACCAAAAAACCACTTTAGAACTGAAACTAGCCCTTTCAATTTAGATAGGGATCTCTCTTGTCACTTGGTATCTGAAAGATAAGTTTTCTTTTAATGATCAGTGGATAGATCTTTGATTAGATGAAGAGATTTATAAATTTTGCTAGCAGGAAGGAAAATGAATATGTTGGGAAATGGAGTCAACTTTGAAGCAAATGGAACTATCAATGACTGGTGGGTAAAAGTATCATGGAAGGAGAGGCTAGATAGGGGATAATATTTCAATTTAAAATATTGTTGTTGTATAATGGAAGAAAGAGAAAACAATTAACTACATTCAGAGCACCATCTAAGATGAATTCTGATTAATTTAAGAAGAGATAACAATACTTAAATTTCTTGAATCTAAAGCATCAATATCAAATGAATTTCATATCATTAGATTTCCAATTTAAGTATATAATATTTGTAGATGAAATGAGAAAGAAAACATGAAATACATACATGATAGAGAAAAACACACTTCAGATCACCTCCACAAGAATCTATAGTATGGATAGCATTGTACTTTTGCACTAATATTTCATTTAACTTCAAAAAGCTTACAAAATGTTCAAGAAAAATGACCTCTATGTTTCTTCCAATCCTTTGTACATTCAAAATTATCCAATATAAAGGAAAAATTCATCCCTAATCTAGAGAAGTTGAGGTTCAACCACTCTCCTTTAATTTTGGATCTGATTACATTAAAAAAGGAACAAACTCCAAACTACTTGCTAAAAATAGAAGTTTGCTTTCACCGTATTAAATACATAACAATATCTTGAAAATAAATATTCTCCAACATATTTTCGAACTTTGAGACTGATGTGAGTCATTTGGTACAACTAGAGATAAATTTGATGTTGATTTGAATGTTGACTAGGCTCCTTGACACGTTTGCATAGCGATATGTTGTAGCTCGCTATGTAACTATAAACTATAGTAGTTGCGTAGTGAGTTTACACAAGGAATAGTTCTCTTTAGTTAGCTCCACTTATGTGGTAACTACAAAGTCTTTGGAGGCTAAAAATGCTCATTGTATCATCCATCAAACATTACCCATCATTTTTTCATCAAGTATATACTTACAACACTTGCGTAGCATGATATTGCTACGCAAGTTTTGTGCAATGTTATTTTCCAGAAAAAAACTCAAAACATATTAGCCCTTAATTGATCAAAAAGACAATATTGTGAAAACATTGAGTCTATATTTCAGCCACCTCTGCAAGTAGGTCCAACTTTCCCCTGGCTTCATCATCAAATTCCATCCTTAGTTTCAGATTCCTATTTGTTTTCCTCAATGACAAATTCGGTCTTTTCAAATTCCCCACTTGCCTATAAAAAAGTGCATTTATTCTCAACTTTGATTGCGCATTGGAAATAGATGCATAGGTGTTGTTGATGACTAGTCCACACTCATGAAGGTGTTTATCAAAGTTTTTCTTTGTTGTTTTGTTGTCTTCTCTGATTTGAATGATCAAATATTGTGCTTCTCTTAATTATTTATTGAGCCTTTTGATAGTACTCTCACTTTCTCCAAGTGATGTGTGGATATTTTCAGTTTCTATGGATTGGTCTTGTGCATGTGCTTCTTCTACTTTCTTATGTTATGAGATTAACTTTCTAGTTGTAGATCTTGTCAAAGGAGTTGTAGACTTGGGAAGTTTCATGGTTTTAGGACTTTTCTCAACTACCTTTTCTTTACCCTTTCCCTTTGAACTTCCTATAAATATCAATGTTGTTTCCTTCTCCAAAACTGGTACCTCCTTAGGTGTTGAAATGTTGGAGACCCTTTTAGCTAGCTTCTTCTTCATCTCCATGTTTTCATAATGGAACTGTGCTATGGAATGATGAGATTTATTAATTTGTTCTTGCAATTCTCCAATTATGCCATATTTTTCACCTAACTGAAATTGATCTTTACCAATACCTTGAGTTGTATGTTCAATAGATTGTTTTTGCAGGGAAACCAATCTTTTGGCTGATAATCTTGTGATTGGACTGCTAAGTTTTGGTTTTTCAGCAGCCTCATCTGCAAAGTGTAATTTCCTGCCTTTCTTCTTGGATTGTTGGCTTGGTGAAGCACCTTCTACTTCTTTTCCTTTCACACGACCTTGATCTACAAACATTTTCTCCCTTCTTTTAGACTCCTCAAGGACTAAAGGAGATGTTTTTTTATCAGATAGGGGAGTATCTCCTTTGGGGTCTAAATAAATATGTGTTGAAGCTAGGAAAGAATCCCAATCCTTGTTCAACTTCTTAAGTTCTTCCAACACCAACAATTTCACTAAAGAGAGATGGAACAGACTAGTTTTAACTTGGTCAGTTTTAGCCTGCACTCTGTCTGACATTTTACCTAGGCTTATGTATAGGTAAAAAGATAAATTTAAAGGGATTTTTCCTGTGAAATGCATTAAAATCCTAATATGGTACTAATATACCCTGTCAAATCTCCCCTCGCAGGTGAAATATCTTTGAATTAATCTCAAAATATTTTCATAGTGTTCCAAAATGCACTCTCTTGGAATGGTAGTGCCAAAATTGTGTTTTTTATACTTGGGATTCAAGAAATCTATGTAGAAGATGGAATCAAGGGGCATACATTTGAACCATTTCTCCCCTTGAGCTGGAATTTCAGTTGCAACAATTACTGTTTCCTATGACATCTGGAAAGTAATATCAACAACCTTTGTCTCGACGCCATTGAAATTGAGGGGAAAATCCTTTGTCAGCTGCATGTTATACCCCTGAAGTTTCTCACAAAATCTCATGCATCCAGCCTTTTCAAAAGAAACCCTAAAAGTTGGATCAGATTTCACCAATTTCAAGTTCTCTGGCTCGATTCTTAAAATGATCCCTCCTTTATTGTATTTCTTCTTCTCTTGAGTTTCCATACTGCAGATATAGTCTAAAATCACCGAGACTGGTAGGGAAAAATAGGTTCAATGGCTAAGGATCTGATAGGGAACTTTACACAGTGAAAAGAAAGACTAGGGTTTGCAAAAATGGATCAAAGGAACTCACCAATACGATAAACAACCTTTAAATCTCATGCACATAAACGCAAAATGTTATCAGGCATGAAAGAAAACACCTCTATATTTGACACATGGGAATTTTGAGAAATAGAGAATGCGTAGCGTGTGGCTACTATGTAAAATTTGCATAGCGATGGACAAAGATTGCGTAGTGAATGGACAGAGCTTGCGTAGCATGGGAGTATTCTGAGTTTTCTATGGTAAAAGAGTCTGATTGATGGCAGAGAGTCTTTTGCATGAAAAAATGGGAGGGAAAGATATTCACATACCGAGAAAACCCCAATTTTAAAGCATGATTAGACCATTTTGAATGAAATGACTATTTGGGTAGGGCCAACCTTTGCGAATTTACAAAGTGTGTGAAATTTTTGTAGGCAAAGTATGCAAATAAATTTGGAAAGATAGTACATATGACATGATGACCTTTGATGACTCCCTACTTCTCATAACATGTTATTATGTTCCATGAAATATTTTTAAAACCTTTCTCCTAGACTTTAATTTATGACTTGACTCTTTTCTTTTTTTTTACATACCACTTTAGATCTCATGGTAACAATCTTAGACCAATGACCAAAATACTAATGCATACACTTAAAAACTTTCATGAGACAAAAATATTTGAAAGCATACACACTTAATAACTCAAACTAGGAATGCATTGGTCTTCCCAAGACCAAAGCATTAATTTTCGAACTCTTCACATACATATGACCACACCTCAAAATCAAGTCTACTAACACCAAGGAAAAATCATAAACTTTTTAGAGTTGTAGGATGGGGCCAATCCTTCATTGCTTCAATTTTATTTGGGTCCACTTGTACACCATCCTTACTAATAATATGGCCCAAATATTCAACTTTAAAAATTACAAATGCACATTTGTACCTCTTGAGAAATAGTTGATGATGAGAAAGGAGTTGTAAAACCTTGTCTACATGGGTAACATGGGCCTGCCAAGTTTTGTTGTAGAAGAGGATGTCATAAAAAAAGACCAAGAAAAAATGGCATAGAAATGGTTTAAATATATTATTCATGAGACTTTGGAAGCTGGAGGGTGCATTACAAAGGCCAAAAGGCATCACCAAGAACTCATAATGGACTTCATGAGTGCGAAAAGTTGTTTTGGGAATATCAACCTCTTTCATATGAATTTGGTGATAGATTGAATGGAGGTCAAGTTTGGTAAATAATTTGGCACCTTTAAGTTCATCCAAAATATTACTAAGGACTGGAATGAGAAACTTGTCCTTGATGGTGATTTTGTTGAGAGCACGAAAAATCAGGAAACATGTGCCAAGTGCCTTATTTTTTGACCAGGGATGAATAAGGACTTGTATTAGTGTGGACAACACTCGTAGCTAATGATTATTGAACAATATTTTCAATTTAATTTTTCTAAGCAAAGGGGTGGCAATAAGGGATAACATTAGGTGGGATGCTACCAAGTATGAGTGGAATGGAATGATCATGGGCACTAGGTGGGAGGCCTTGGGGGGTTTCAAAAATTGATTAGTGTTTGGTTAAGATGGACTGGATGTTGGGATGACTAGGTTGGGAAGGGGTCTTAAAGGCTTGAATATGATGAAACTGGGCGATAATTCCAAAATGGAATTTTTCGAAGATTTTTTCCATACAATGTGAGCTAACAATCTCTAGATAACTTGCAGTGATTCATTAGAGAGCATAATGGTGCCCAAACTGATGGAATATTATGTATAACTATTGGAAATCCATGGTGATGGGACCCAGTGTGCACAACCATTCAACACCTAGAAAAATGTCACAATCACCCATTTCAATGGAAAACATGTGGGATTTCAAATAATAATCACCAATTTGAAGGAACACATTTTCAAAATGACCCCCACATTTCATGGTTCCACCATTAGAAATCATGATCTGAAATTTGTTCACTACATGGATATAAAAATGTGTCTCTTGGGTGATACAATGGTGAATAAATTTATAGGTGTTTCCTTTATCAATTAAGACAATGATTTTACAATGCTTGATATGACCAATTAATTTAAGAGTTTCGGGAACTAATACTAGTCAAGGAGCGCAGGGAGATTTGGGGTTCCATAGTGGGTTGATTTGAAGGAAGATTTTCATCATCTAGTTAAGGAAGAGGTTATTGAGGGAGATCATCACCATCATCTTATGAAATGTCTTCAAGAAAGGCCATGAAATTTTTTTGATCCCTACAATTGTGCCCAAGAAAATATTTTTCATCACAATTGTAACAAAGGCATTTAAGTTGATGTCCATTCATTTAAGCCCTAGTTAATTTGTGAATCTGAGGAGAGGAGATGGATGAGAAGGATTGGTGGGACGGGGGTGGGGAATAAAGGCTAGTTTTTTTATTTGAGTAGTAACCACTTGATATGCTTCCCTATCTTGGTAAGTGGCTTCAAGCCAAGTGGTAGGGCGAGCCATTAAAACATGAGAATGTATGTATTCCTTTAGATTGCTAATAAAACATTCTTTGAAAAAGGTATCTGACATGCCTTCTATGAGGAAAACCAGTTGCTCAAAAGAAGAGATGTAATATTCAACTGTACCTGACTGTTTAAGATTGGTTAAGCATCCCAAATGATGAGTATCGGTGTCAAAACATTCATAAATATATGTGACAATATGAGTCCAAGAAATATAACCTTTGTGGGAATTCTTATGCCACTGGAACCATTTCCAACACTCTAGGTATAAAAGTAAGACACCAACAAAAAATTTCTTTAAGTCATCAGTGTTTCCATGCGGTGAAAAATAGTGTTCCAATTGAGTGACCCATGCAATGGGGTTTGAGCCATCAAATTTATTCACATCCACTTTAGGAAGGAAAAGATCATGAGAAAGGGTGCCAGAGTGAAGTCCCATGGAGTGTGAGGATTCAACTCCTTGGTATAATGTATTTTCCAGATAGTTGGTGTCCGTAGATATTTTAATAAATGTAGAGAAGCTATCCTAAATGGCATCCAGTGTGTTGATATTAGTAGTAAGTGTTGCAACATTTTTTTCCACACTCTGTGCATCTTGCTTTGATGGCCTTCCCTTTCCCTATGCAGAATCAAATCCCCCATTTTGCTCATTCTAGAGTAAAAAATTAAAAAATGTGTACATATACGTAGGCCATAGTTAGACAACTCGCGTATACATAGGTTGCTCCATTATGACCTGTGTACATCAGGTTTTGTGTTCAAAAATTAAAAAAATGTGTCGGGATTCAATGCCATGTCACGAGATCCATGATCCTTGACCTTCCATATACTGGAAACACTCCGACCCGACCCTCTAAGTCCATTTGGAGGCTATAAATTGAGCCATACACAAGCCTCAAGGGAATAGGAGAAAGAGAGAAAAGACAATTTGGAGAAATTTCACTTCATATTGAGTCTACATCCCTTTGTCCTTGAAAGTATGAACTTCTTTTATGTTCATCCCCAAAGATGTTCCTATCTTGAGAAGGAGAAAATCAATTGCTCCTACTACTTGTGAGCTTGCCTTTGTGGAGGATTGAAGTGGTGAAGGCCCAAGTGGAGGTACTTAGTTTCTCAGTTCCAATATGTGTCGTTCCAAAAGTTTGTCATATATGTGCTTCTATTGATTACATTAATAGAAATACTCTTTTCTCATCCAACTATGTGTTGCAAATATTTGTATTACTTTCCATGGGCATATTTGTTATACATGTTAGTGTATTATTCTAGTTTATATACTAATATTTTATATAATTTACATATGCATGTGTATATTGGATATAAAGGACAAGTTGCAGGTATCAAGTGTTGGATCGTGAGCTCAATTGTGGTCTTCTTCAGACATCCGAACAAGGTAAGATCCTAACCTTCCTGTTGTTAGAATTTCCATTTTATCTAGAATACTTGAGACTAGAGTTGATTTTTGTGTGTTGTTCCTTCTGTTGTGGTTTACCCCGGGCCATAAAGATATTTTCCTCATAACAGAATTGGCGAATCCATCGGGGATTCTCCCTTTCAAGGTTATTTGGTGATTTTTCTCCTTTATTGATCTTTGCTTTCCTGAGTTTCTACGTCGCATGTTGCTTGATAACCTGTATTTTTATTTGTATATGAGTTTCTTGGCATAACCCTTTCCCAGTCAGTGTCTTTCTTTGCATACATTGGTTTTCCCTTGACAGTCATGTACATACATGTGTTGTCTATGTTTAGGGCATGTATATATGCTTATGTTCCCTAGACAGTCACGTACATTATTTTCTAAGTCATTTTGGCTAGGTTTAGTGTTTTTTGGGTGAGTTATGTTGGTTGCTGAGAATTTTTGGGTCCTTGTCCTGTCTGTTGAGTGCCTACAGAGTGATAGGAAGTTGCATCATTGTTGAATATTTTTTTGGGCGAACTCATTTCTTGTCATTTTTCTCATTTTTTGTTCTTGCATTTTGGTTTGGGTAGTCGCTACTTGATGTCTTGCTTGGCTAGTATTCTTGTGCATGTAGTAGGGTCTGCCTGAGAGGTTGTTTATTCATTCCTTGCATTTTCATTTAATTATATTGAAAATACG